>JAOTRA010113494.1:0-10369 GCA_026260255.1 Pseudolaguvia tuberculata
TGTGTGTGTGTGTGTGTGTGTGTGTGTGTGTGTGTGTGTGTGTGTGTGTGTGTGTGTGTGTGTGTGTGTGAGTACTAGGAAGTGTTTATAAGTCCAGGGTATGAAAATAAATGTTGTTGACATATTACAATAATATGTACGCATTTGTGTTTGTGTGTGTGTGTGTGTGTGTGTGTGTGTGTGTGTGTGTGTGTGTGTGTGTGTGTGTGTGTGTGTACTATATTTATATGTACTATATGTATGTAATACATGTACAAGCAAATCCTTTCTTTTTTTTCTTTTCTTTTTTGATCTGCAGTGTTGTATGTTTCTCTTAATAATCTCCAGATTAAACAGATCAAACTGCTGAACAGGTTATTTTTACCTTGAACAGTGTGTCGCCTGTAATAGACCACAAGACAGACAAACACACTGTTTACAATAGGTTTAGAAATGACATTGAACAAGTCCCATGCTGTAGTATATAAACACACAGATGAACTTCCAGAACCGAGGATTTTGTAGAATCTTCACACGCGGTGTTAGTCTGAAATGAAACAGACTAAAGCCGGGTTTACGTATTTAACAGTCCAAGCGCTGGGAGGACATGCAAACTCTGCACAGAAAGATCACCAACCCGGGAATTGAACCCGGGACCTTCTTGTTGTGAGGAGACCGAGCTAACCGCTGCATCACTGCGCCTCCCATCATACAAACACTCATTTTAATTCCATTACTTGATAATATTGTTTTCTTGTTGTCTGAAATGTGTTGTATTTGTGTTAAGCTATTTGCATCATTAAGTTTGGTGCTCCCATTGGTTCTTGGTTTGACTGTTATTGTCTGTAGGAATGTATCTGAAATCTTCAGAAACTGACAGAATTTAATGGAAGGAAAAAATGAATTGGACGTTAATCAGCTGTCGGTGGACATGTCAATCTAGCCACCAAAGACATCATTTACTTTTATAGATTTTACTCTAGTCTAATAGTAATTTGTTAGAGTTTCAACAAGTATCTCAAATACCAAAGTATTTCAGTGTCCTAATCTTTCACAAGCAGGTATGACTGGGGTCTGCTGGAGCCTATCCCAGCACACAAAGGGTAATGTCAAAATAAAACGAATCGCTCTCAGTCCTTTGCTGGAAATATGATGGACCTTTCTCCACAGCTGAACATACAATAGACCCAAAACACTTTTACCTAGCACATGCACTCTCTCTGACAACCAAAAACAAAGCAGATCCATATCTACAGCTGAACATACAATAAAACATACTTTCTTCCACAGCCAAACATAGACTACAGTACCGTTCACACTTTCCTACACACCCAAATCTCTACCATAACCTTTTCCACAGCTGGGGATTAGTGGTTAAGGTATTGGACTGATACCAGAAAGACCGGGGTTCAATTCCCAGTTCCACCAAGCAATCACTGTGTGTGAGGTCCTTAACCCCCAATTGCTCTGTTGTAAAACATAGATGAAATGTAAGTCGCTTCTGCTGTAAATATAAGCTAAGCATACATCTAGGACTGGCAACCAGTCCAGGGTGTATCCCTGCCTCTCGCCCTATGTGCACTGGAAAAGGCTCCAGCAGACCACATGACCCCAAATTAGGGAATTAGCAGGTTAGAAGATAAATGAATGAATAAATGAATGAATGAATGAATGAATGAATGAATGAATGAATGAACATACACCATCTTATCTAACACCAAAGACATATTTGCAGGAACAAAAAGAAGAAAGCTTATCTCACAACAGACCCAAAACACACCCTTTGCTCCCTTTACCCACAGTCAAACAAGCACTGAAATTATAAGGCACTGTATCAATGAACGAATATATTTTGTTATATTTTCATACATAAGGTGCACTAGATTATAAGGCGCATTAAGCAGTGGTGTAGAGGGGATTTTTTAAGAAGTCTGTGTCTCATTGATCGACATGCCGGACTTTTGCGCTACATCCAGACTGAAACCAGGACTAAACCAGGATTAATCTTGGAGTTGGGAGAGAGAGACAGAACCCAGAGACCACAGAGCAGGGTGTCTGCAAAGAGCGATCGAGCTACGGTTGCATTTAGCTCTGCGCCTGTCCTTTCGTCTGCGGTCACATGAACTAAAATACTAAAATCGTTTTGACAGTTTTTTGAACACCTTGTCAGTAAGCACAACTAGAATTAATACATAAGACGCAGCAGATTATAAGACGCACTGTTGATTTTTGAGATGTTTAATTTGGTATATCAAACAGACGTACAACCAATCACATATGCTAGCTTTTTTTCCCTCAGGCTAAAGATGAACTCACTCTGGGATCATGGTCCAGATGTGGCCCCAAGAAAATATTTCATTGGTTCAAAATAAGCGTTTGAAAAAACATGGCTTAAGTTCAGAAACTTTAGTTTTCAGAACATGAACAAAGTAATGTAGGCCAGTGTTTTGGCATCGCTTGTTTGATCAAATCATATAGCAGTTCTGTAGATTATTTCCATGATGGCAGCTCATCGAGAAAAATGTTCACAGACTTTCATAGAGTTGTTATTTATGGCCTTAATTTTCGATTCTAATTTGAAACGGTCTCATCTGTAAAATATGCGATGCCGGTCACACAAGGTAGTAACATGAATAGCTAAAATATTAGTCATAGCCTTGAGATAATCAACAACATTTAGCCATTATAGATAAATTGTTAGAAACTAAGACTTTCAAATGGTGTTTTTTCCATTTAAAGTTGCAGATTTCTGATTTACAGGTATTTTATTCATTTGCTCAGGAACCCAGCAGTGGTAACTTTGGTGGTGGTGTTGCAAATCAAATCTAAATATTATTTAGTCCTAGTCACCTAGTTAACAGTTACCACCTCCACCTACAACAGTGCTAACAACTAAGCCACTGTGTATGTTGAATATATTTTGATTTTGTGATGCTGAATGTAAAAATACATTTCAAGATCAAGAAAATGTATTTCTCACCTCATAAATACTTAATTGTTTTTTTATGGAAGCTCTAACATGATCTGCAATAACGAAGAATGAAAACAAGTTCATTTATTCATTTTCTAATCAGCTTATACACTAATTCGGGGTCAACAACCTATCCTAGTGCAAATAGGGCAAAAGGCATGGGTACCTCCTGAGCAGGTTGCCAGTCCATCGCAGGACCACACATAGATAAACAACCACACACATACACACACACACACACACACACACACAATCCTATATTCAATTAAGAATCATCAATCAACCTTTTTGGACTGTGGGAGGAAACCAGAGAACCCGGAGTAAATCCACATAGTGTCCAAGGATTGAACCGATTGGAGAACATTCGCATGTTTGTGAGGCGACTGTGTTAACACTTTGCCAAATTTCCTGAAAAAGTGCATTTGTTCAAAAATTCTTTAGGTTCATAAAAGGTTTAAGGGCAGCTTAGACGCAGGATTGAAAGTCACAACTCGCTACTGAATGGCCTTAACCACATAGCTTTCACTATAACATAAGGATCTTGCTTAGGAGCCTAAGAGTAGCAATTTGATAGTGGTAAGATTTGAACTCACAAACGGATCCATTCAAACACATACTGGCTTTGCTGCATGGCCGGTTGTGTAATCCAGTTATTGTAATGGAGCATGGCAACATATCCTGGCAACGCCACAGAGGACATACAGGTGACGGAAAGAACAGTGAAACAGCATATGACTCTGAAATGTTTGTAAACAGAATCTAACAGGAATTAGACAGGGGCACCAACAGAATTCAAACAGCTAAGTTAAAAAGTCCAAAGTTAAATTTAGTTAAATTCTTTTTACAATTGTGCTATTTCTTTAAATATGACCAGCGGTGTGCTGAAGAATTTCTCCTGTTTAGTCATGAGCAATGTTTTACCCACTATCCAGCCCTATGAAATCTGCTCCCTTGCAAAGACCAGAACGAGCCACTATTGTTCACTTTGTGTTCTTTATAAAGAGGGCCTGTCCCATAAACTGGGTTAATCCAGACACTGGTCGGCTTAGACATCCAAACAGAACAGTTTTTCTGTGTGTGTATTTTAGCCAATGCATAAGCCTGAGCTATTGGCACGTCCTATTAATTTTCAAACTGTTGTCTGCCTAAAGATTCCACTGTCTGTTCTAAGATGGAGATGACAAAGAGCATCTGAAGTCCGGTGCTGACAGTTAATTAAAAACATCTTTGATGGCTCTCCAACTTCGGACGAGGCTGTCAATCTCAGTTCAGTTCAGAATACTCTAATGACATGGCAAACTACTATATTTACATTGCCAAAATTGAAAAACGAAAACCTTCCATCTTTCCCAGAGAAACGTCTGATTCTTGGCTTGCGAAATAAATGCTGCTTAATTTTTTTTTCAGGCTCAATAAATCATTAAAACATGAGACCTTTAACCTAGTCAACTAGAATGAGTATGGGATTATTAATTGAGACATCAATTAGAACCATTCATTCATCTTCTTACCCGCTTATTCCCGTATTCGGGATCACGGGGGTTTGCTCCGCATATCCCAGCACACATAGGGCGAGAGGCAGGGGTGCACCAAGGACGGATCACCAGTCCATCTCAGGGCAACACGTAGACAAACAAACATTCACACACACATTCACTCCTATGGACAATTTAGAATCACCAATCCACCTAATCTGCATGTTTTTGGACTGTGGGAGGAAACCGGAGTATCCAGAGGTACCCGGAGGTATTGGGATATATATTCAATTTCCCAATAGATACCTGCATAAAAGCTCCATCCTTCTATTAAGACTTTCCACTCCAGTGTGAAGCTTGAATGTGAGATATCTCTTCATTCAGCTACATCAGTCAGTCTTGGGTGCAGTCACCATTTGAGTTCATCCCAAAGAGGATCAGTAGTGGTCAGCTCTAAATGTGTGCTGTTTTTTAGATAATGATATTGATGCTTTTACAGTTACAGTTAAAATATGTATGTATGTGTATGTCATGTAATTAATTTATTAACGTAGTGGATAGCAGGTGGGAGGAAACCGCAGTACACAGAGGAAATCCACGCAAGCGCGGGGAGAACATGCAAACTCCGCACAGAAAGATCCTTGGCCTGGGAATCGAACCTGGGACCTTCTTGTTGTGAGGTGACCGTGCTATCCACTATGCTAATGCGCAGCCCTAGCTAGATCAAAACTTGTTTTTTTTTAATTTCATGATAAATAGAGCCATGTGGCTAATCATGTAGCTCAAGAGAAAAACAATGTGTTTAAGCTACACAGAATAATGTGTAATCTAAAATATATATTTCATCATAAACAACAGTCAGATGGAGTTAACAAATTGCATATGATTTGTTACATTTACTAAAATTTCAATTATAGGTTCAATTTATGTTTTTTTTTTTATTAAACATCTCAAAATACTTCTGCCAATTGGAAATACAAGTAATTGTATTTACAAGACTCTACAAGCAGAGTCTTTAATCAAGGCTTGTAAAAAAAAAACACTCAAGTGTTCACTCTAGTAACATTAAATCGAACCTTTTTAATTAAAGAGAGTGCTCTTCATGTAAAAAGCCCACCTACAGCAGGAAGACACCAATAACCTTTTGACATGTTATCATTTCCTATGGAACAAGGCAGTAGACAAGTAGATTGATGGAACTGTCATCCATCTTAATCATGACAGATTGTGTTGTGGTAAAAATACTAGAAATATTTACCTTTAAGAGCAGCTGCTAACCATCGTTAACTTACAGACGCACTAAGAGCAGCCTAATTAACCTCAGTCCCCAGAGACAGTGACAGTGACAGATAGGATGGCATTAAAGGGAATTCATTGTCTTGCTCCAAACTATTTTTCTAACAACACAAAATTAAAACGAACATGCGGTTCAGTCATAGCGAAAAGCCTGTCCAGATTTTCTTGTACTTTAAACATAAGTTGTTTTGGATTTGGATTTGGATTTTACTGACCATAACTTTAATCATGTTAGTTTGTTAATGTAAAATGGATTGGTGGGTGATTTCCATCAGGTTTATAGCTAATCCTTTTTCCTATTTAAGGACATTATGCTCTTGATAGTTACAACAAGTACAAGAAGTCAATTAGTGAATCAGTTAGTGAATTATTTTAGAAAAATGAGAGCTGATGTTCTGTAAGTAAAAAGATTCTTTCTAAGCATCAAAGAAGTCCGTAGCGCTTTGCAGTAAATGGTGGTTGGGGGGGGGGGGGATCTAATTAGATTTTGTTCTAAACATATGAACACACTTTATATAGACAAAAGTATTAGGACACCTGTTTATCACATGTCTATGTGATAAAGATTCAAATTTAGTCACTTTTTCTTTTTCTTCTTCTTCTTCTTCTTCTTCTTCTTCTTCTTCTTCTTCTTCTTCTTCTCTTTTCGACTATTCCTGTTAGGGGTCGCGACAGCGGATCGCTTTTCTCCACACTACCCTGTCCTCTACATCTGCCTCACCACATCCATAAACCTCCTCCTTGGTCTTCCTCTTCTCCTCCTGCCTGGCACATCCAGCATTCTTCTACCAATATACTGTATCTCCCTCCTCTGCACATGTCCAAACCATATTCAGATTTAGTCACTATTTTCCTTATATTTTCTCTCTTATAGGATTATATATAAAGTGGCTATTTACTACTATAAGTTATTACAATTCTTTTAACATATTTTTTTTTAACATATTCTCACAACAAGAAGGTCGATTCTGGGTTCGATTACCGGGTCAAAAACCTTTGTATTCCTCCAACAGTAAATTATAAATTGTCCATAGGAGTAAATGTGTGTGTTTGAATGGTTGTTTATCTATGTGTTGCCCTGAGATCGACTGATGACTCGTCCAGGGTTTACCCCTGCCTCTCGCCCTATGTGCACCCCGAATTAGAGAAAAATCGGGTAAGAAGGTGAATGAATTATTAAATATTTTGTCTGCTTAATTAAAATATTGTCTGCTTTTCTAACATATTATCAACTAACCCAACAGTCTCATAGCTTGTCTTTCCTCTTCTTGCTGTTAGGCAACAGTGCCATCATGCTGCCCAATTTAGAGCTTAAATTTAGTTTGTTTATATGCACATACCTAAAATGGGTTGCCAGGTTTTTACTTTACTACAATCTATGTATTTATTAATCTGTGTATGTGACAAAGGAAAAAAATAACAAACTTAGCAGACAGTGTCTACATTAAAAGATGCTTTAGTTTAATTTAGACATTGCACAAGAATGTGTACTTTTAGCTGAATTTTTAACATCAGCACAACCTTGGGCTAATGTAGGTATGAGAATAAATCAAGGGCAGGATGTGGTTTCAATGTGACTTGAGTTAAATGTTGTGCGTAACTGGGACATGCCTCTAGCCAATTCTAAAATTTGACCATGCAGTGTTACGAAACGCATCAGCCTTTAAGTGGTCAGGGTATAAAGTCCTGCTCTGGTTGTTAAAGCTCATTAATCTAAGACAGAGGTTTTCCCCTTGACTTGAGCACATGTTTTACCTACACACATGGTTCTTTAAACCGTCTAGCTAAAACATTGGCATGCTTATTGATGGCCTGCCTTGCTGAGTGCTTAAATGATAGTTTCCCCATATTACTGACACGCCATCCCAAGAGACAAAATGTTATAAAACCACTGCCCTGTAATAATATCTAATTTTCACATTTTTTAATGCTCAAAAGCCAATTGGTCCGAAACTATAAGGTTATGGTAGTCCTTTCTTTTAATCAGTTGTAATTTATAAGGTGGGATATGTACTTCATTCACACATTCATTTATCTTCTTACCCGCTTTTTCTCTAATTCGGGGTCATGCGGGTCTGCTGGCGCATATCCTAGCTCACATAGGGAAAGAGATGGAGGTACACCACGGACGGGTCGCAAGTCCATCTCAGGGCAACACATCCACACAAGAACCATTCACACACACATTCACTCTTTTGGACAATTTAGAAACACCAATTGACCTAATTTGCATGTTTTTGGACTATGGGAGGAAACCGGAGGACCCGGAGGAAACCCACGCAAGCGCTGGGAGAACATGCACATTCTGCACAGAAAGATCCCCGGCCTGGGAATCGAATTCGAGACCTTTTTGTTGTGAGGCAACCGTGATAACCACTACGCCACCGCAAATAGTGGGTAAATGGGCTTATTTTTCACATAGTCTCTACAGCACAGTGTTTCTTCACATATCCCATTTTAGAAAGTTGGTATTAGCTATGACACAGCACCCCTGGAGTAGAAAGGGTTAAGGGCCTTGCTCAAGGATGCAACAGTGGTAGACCTTTTACTTGAACCGAGATCCCCCCTGGTGATCTATCAGACCACAATCTTAATTCAGATGGACAATCCACTTTCAGATAATCTCAAAACCATACTCTTCTCCTAAGAATGAATCAGGTTAATGATCAAATGTGATCTACAGAGACCTCTCAGCGGGACTGGAAGCCAGCATAATTTCCCTTTTGCTTTAATCTCTGTACCAACCCGGTAACTCCCAACTTTCTTCCATTACCACTCATCAAGAGCTCATAGACGTGTCTAATGACCCTTACCCACACCCACATCTAGGACTGACCTCTGCAGATGAGGCCTTCCTTGTTCAGGGTCTGCTTGCACACGTTGCAGTGTTTACTCTTCTTAAACGTCTTCACCCGGAATGTGTGGGAGTGGACAGCCTCAAAATCCTCCGGCTTTAAAAATAAACACAAAAGGAAGTTGTTGTATAAATATAAGAGAATAATAAAGGCAAGATATAATGAACCATTGATTTAACACTAATTTGATTAAATATGATTTATGTAACCCAATTTATGTAACCCTATATTGACTTATAGATCATTATCTTGTACATAGCATACAACATACTCCAAACACACAAATGGATATATTATACATGTATTATACATTTACTATACATAAATCTTGGTATAATGTTATTTGATAAACACTTCCTGTTTTTAATCAACAAATTTTCTTTGTACAATATGTGTAAACATAATGCATTATATTTCTAGTAATTTGCATCAACTTAAATAGAAATGCATAAAAGAGCATCCAATGAATTGCATGTGTATGAGGATTAGAGTATCATTTGTTTGAAATATCTATGTCTAACATGTGTTTTTTATATCCCATAAAATGATTTTTCCAAGTTTAATAGAGACAAGCTGACGTACCTAACATAAGGTAGTAGGCATAAGTGTTTTTCCTTTCATCATTCAACATGGCTAAAGCAGAAGTCCTGGAACCTACTTATCCAGAGCCCATCATTTCCTTGTCATGAACCTAAATACCATATGACAGCTCTGACAGTATTAACATGGCAGGCATGCTACATCTTGAAAATGTTCAAGCATTGCAGTGAAGCACTATCATTCATCTATAGTAGTGGATTATTCTGATAATGTATCATCTATTTGGATGTCTTTATGTCAACTACAAAAACGTCCTTCGGCTTCTCACCATTAGGGGTCGCCACAGCGGATCGCCGATGGATGCCCTTCCTAACGCAACCCTCCTATTTATGCGGGTTTGGGAACGGCACTAAAACTGCACTGACATGTGCAACCCTAATGGCTGGGATTCTGCCTAATGTACATGTTTTTGGACAGTGGGAGGAAACCAAAGCAAGCGCAGGGAGAACATGCAAACGCCGAAAAGAAAGATCCCCACCTTCTTCTTGTGAGACAACCGTGTTATCCACTACGCCAACGCGCCACAGATGTCATTATGGCAACTGATTAAAGTAATTAACTAACTCGACTCAACAGCTCAGACTCTTAGAGGTTTTTCCAGGTGTGTCAGAGCTACCTAGTTCTTAAAATGGCTTTAGGATGACAAATGATGTAGCAGTTACTGAAATTCAACATCTACAAACCTAAGCAGTGTTTTAATGTTATTTATGTTTAGTACAAACTGAATGTATATATGTTTCAGGGATATTCAGAGTAGTGGGGGAATTATGCCGTAAAATGAAACAACATTAAGTGAAAGTAAAATAACAGTCTTAATTAAAGCTCTAATGCAAAAGCCAAACGATGACATTAATACTGTATAATGATAATTATTACTATTATACATAGTAGTATTTGCCTAATAAAAACTTTCTGAAATTGCATGTTCTCCCCACACTTGCATAGGTTTCCTCTGAGAATTATGGTTTCTTCCCACAGTCCAAAAACATGTCATTTAGGTTGATTGGTGAATCTAAATTGCTCGTAGAACTGATTGCGTTTGATTGTTTGTTTTGCCCTGTGTGCGCTGGGATAGGTTCCAGCAGACCCTGTGCACATAGGGCAAAAGGCAGATGTATCACAGGGCCATACATAGACAAACAACCACACACACACACACACACACACACACACACACACACACACACACACAC
>JAOTRA010113532.1:0-10368 GCA_026260255.1 Pseudolaguvia tuberculata
TATCACACTGTGTCTTTACTGGCCTCATGCACAGGGGTATTATCACACTGTGTCTTTACTGGCCTCATGCACAGGGGCATTATCATACTTGATCATCATTCTGGCCTTTTATTAATCTTCTATACCAGCTTATTTCCTAATTTGGGGTCACTGCTGAAACCTATCCCAGCTCTCTGAAATCAAACTTACTTTTATGGGCAATGAACCTAATATAAATGCTTTTGGACTGTGGGAGGAAACTGGAGCACCCATACTAAACCCACGCAGCGTTGGGAGTATCCCAGTGAACCATTGTTTTGGGTATTCTGTGTGACCAAGCTGCCACACCAGCAACATGCAAATATGTATCAAAAAGTTGCACAAAGGTTTCTGTACAGAACATACAAAGTTTAGGTAAGTCACATTAGTTATGTTTTAGCTATATACTTTTTGGAGTGCAAAAACTTATGTTAAATAGAATTTTGGCAGAAATCAAAAAACTTTCGTAGTGATTACAGCTTACAACAGGAACAACATTTAACACTGGACTTGCACAGCAGAGTCACTTTAAACACTTCTGTTCTAGCACAAGGACTCTTAAGTGATAATCACATTGGATTGCTTTAATTCGTATCTACTTAACTTTATACTAATACTTTTCTATGACTGTCCAACATGTAAAAGTAAAAATAAGTATTTCACTGCATGTTGTACTCTGAATATATCTATATATACAGTGGTGTGAAAAAGTGTTGGCCCTCTTTCTGATTTCCTGACCTTTTTGCATGTTTGTCACACTTTAAAAGTTTCAGATTATCAAACACAAAACAGTTTTTAAATGAAGGTTTTTATTATTAATGGAAAATAAAATCCAAAACTACATGGCCATGTGTGATAAAGTGTTTGCCCCCTTAACCTAATAACTGGTTGGGCCAGCCTTAGTAGCAACTACTGCAATCGACGATATCTTGCAGTGAGTCTGTTCCAGCGCTGTGGAGGAATTTTGCTCCAATCATCTTTGCAGAATTGTTGTAATTGAGCCACATTGGAGTAGTTTCGAGCATGAACCGCCTTTTTATGGTCATGCCACAGCATCTCAATAGGATTCAGGTCAGGATACTGACTGGGCCACTCCAAATTCTTCAATTTGTTTTTCTTCAGCCATTCAGAGGAGGACTTGCTGGTGTGTCTTGGATCATTGTCCTGCTGCAGAACTCAAGTTCGTCACGGAGGTCACGAACAGATGGCCGAACATTCTTCTTCAGGATTATTTGGTAGACATCAGAATTCATGGTTACATTTATCACAGCAAGTCTTTAAGGTCCTTAAGCAGCAAAACAGCCCCAGACCATCACACTACCACCACCAGCATATTTTACTGTTGGTATGATGTTCTTTTTCTGAAATGCGGTGTTACTTTTACACCAGGATGTAATGCGACACACACTTTCCAAACAGCTCAACTTTTGTCTCGTCAGTCCACAAAGTATTTTCCAAAAAGTCTTGGGGATAATCATGAGGTTTTCTAGTAGACGATCCTTTATGTTCTTTTTACTCAGCAGGGGTTTTCGTCTTGGAACTTTTCCATGCAGACCATTTTGCCTATTTTTTCTCTCTTATGGTGGGGTTATGAACATTGACCTTAACTGAGGCAAGTGAGGCCTGCAATTCTTTAGATGTTGTTATGGGGTCTTTAGTGACCTCTTGGATGAGTCGTCGCTGCGCTCTTGATGTAATTTTCGTCGGCCGGCCACTCCTGGGAAGGTTCTCCACTGTTCCATGTTTTGGCCATTTGTGGATAATGGCTCTCACTGTGGTTCGATGGAGTCCCAAAGCTTTAGAAATGGCTTTATATCCTTTTCCAGACTGATAGATCTCAATTACTTTCTTTCTCATTTATTTCGGAATTTCTTTGAATCTCGGCATGATGTCTAGCTTTTGAGGCTCTTTTTCTCCTTCACTTTGTCAGGCAGGTGCTATTTAAGTTATTTCTTGATTGCAAACAGGTGGGGCAGTAATCAGGTCTGAGTGTGGCCAGAGAAATTGAACTCAGGTGTGATAAACCACAGTTATGTTTTAACAGGGGGGCAAATACTCTCACACAGTGCCATGTAGTTCTGTGTTTTTATGTTTACTCATGTTATCTTTGACTAATATTTAGATATGTTTAATGATCTGAACCATTAAAGTGTGACAAACATGCAAAAAGATTGGAATTCAGGAGAGGGGTCAACACAATATATATATATATATGACAAGCTTTCTTTTCTGCTTATTATGCAGTGCTCTCTCTCTCTCTCTCTCTCTCTCTCTCTCTCTCTGACTATCTCTACTCAGTCCTGCTTAACAAATGTAATCACATAGCTCCATTCACTGTTTTTCTCAATGTTGCATCACATATAATCAGGTCTACGCAGATCGGCTAAAACTGCTTATTAGTATTAGAAATTCTCATAAATACAGCCTGTGTTGAAGAATTTTTAACCTACTCTATATTTTAAACACCCAGTTTACACTGGCACTATAAGTCTGTTTTACAATAGTGAAAGTACAGAAGAGCACAGAAGGTCTGACCTTGTCTGGCACTTAGCCCAGCAATTATTAACTGTGTATTAAGTTAAGAAGTCATTTATGGTCACTGTATGCCACTACTAAATCAGATCAACATTAAACCAAAGCATTTGCCCTCTGTTACTGCATAAAGTCTTAAAATTCATTTGAATGACAGTAGACACTTTGTTGTCTGTTTAAAATGAATTCGAGGGAGTATGCGCACACACACACACACATGGAAACAATGATTCACTGAGATACATATTCATTACACGAAATGTAATTTATAGAGAAAAGAAGCCCCTAAGGCCTTTGTTATTTATTAAAGTAACTGTTTTATTGGCATAATAAATTAATACATGATCTTATATTTTCATGCTTAATGAAACAAATCATTTAGATTATCTCAGTTAGTGGGAAATACCATATTAAAATAGTTATTCTAAGCTTTTCTTGCTTAAAAATAAACAAAAGTACCATTAAAGTTTTCAACAGTACAAACACAGAAAGCAACTGCATAAGTCCTATACATAGTTAGAACAGTGACCCCATGGCACTGTCCTACCCCATGACTGCTGAGGAGGACTGCACGTGTCAGCACAAATCGAGTCCAATGATCTTAGCACAGCCCATCTGCCTTTGATGAGAACAACAGACATATTGTAAATAATCAGATGCTGCATCTAATCAACGGCTGGCTGCCCTTCACAGCATCATGCAAGGCAGGTAATGGCCAGACACAACCTGATAGACCTTTGTAACAACAAACCTGACTGATGATAGTAAACAATAAAAGGGCACAACCAGTGAGAACCAGTAGCTAAAAATTACAGACTATCAAATAGAAACCTGGGCTGTATCCCAAACCGCAAAAATACTTTATTTTATAAACCAAATTACAACAGTACTAATGATGTATTAAACATACTGTACAGTGTATGCTATTTTTTTGGGGATGCAGGATTGGATTCACATTGAATTGTATTTTTTTGCCACTGGCAACCTTCAGAATAATTTGCACAGAAAAGCAGGCCACAGCCCAAACCACATGACACACATTACTTACCAAAATAGGCTTCTTACCATATAATGCAAATGACAAACCACAAAAATCAAAACAAATTTAATTGACTCTATAATAAATAACACAATCACACGAGACAGACTAGAACTAAGTTTTTACCTAAGTTTTTCATTCATTCATTCATTCATTCATTCATTCATTCATTCATTCATTCATTCGTTCATCTTCTTTCTCGCTTATTCCTTAATTCGTGGTCACAGGGTCTGCTGGCGTCTATCAAAGCGCACACAGGGCGAGAGGCAGGGGTACACACTGGACGGTTCCCCAGTCCATCTCAGGGCATAGACAAACAACCACTCACACATACATTCACTCCTATGGACAATTTATAATCATTAATCGACCTAATCTGCATTTTTTGGATGGTGGGAGGAAACCGGAGTACCCGGAGGGGACCCACGCAAGCACGGGGAGAACATGCAGATTGAAACCCGGACCTTCTTGTTGTGAGGTGACCATGCTAACCACTACGCCACCGCACCGCCCCCCTATGTTTTTCAATATCTAAATAAACACATTTCATCAATCCTAACATTCACGTGACATTTGTGTCAGAATAAGCCAAATATTTTGGTACGAATACTTATGTGAGCCACAGTGTGTGTGGAACTCTATGCACTCACAGCCATAACATAGTTACATTAATCACTCTCTGAACTCACAACAGGCTGCACAGACTACTTTTTGGGCCAGCATAAATTGACTATAAATCATTTACACACATGATAAATGACAGTAATTACAAAGGCTTGGTTATCACACAAGGATGCACGTTTCCTTTAAATAAAGGAGGTGTGCTCAGCAGATCTCGGGTCCGACCTGTTCAAGGGAGTCTTATAGTATTTACATCAAAGTTTCAAAGTGTGTCACAACTGTCCTGTAATGTCATGGAAACTTGGCTGATACACTGCCAAAGAAGACTAGGGGGTGACAGATGCTGAGGAATCGGTAAAAACTAAATAAGGAAGTATAATTCTGTCTGTGTAATAGGTACAATATTTACATAAGAGCAGACCATCTGTACTGACTCACATCCTCCAAGTCTTTAGCTGACAGCTTCAACTTGAATAATGAACAGTAGAGGAGTGTTCATCATGCCTGCGAGATGTGCTGTTGAAGGAAAGGGTTTAGGCTGTTATTTAGAGGGAATTTGTGAACACTGAGACTGTTGTACTGTCAATGTAATTATTTTATATTAAATTTTTTCTAGCATATAGTAACAAAACGGTTTTACATTCACTTTGATTTACCTGCTACATTGTGGATTTTCTCAGATTCAGATGCCACACACAAACAAAACAACTGGAAATGTATTTCTCTTATTATAAATCTTATTATTTCTCTATAAGCATTATATTAAAAAAGATTTTTTTAGCCACGTCTTCAGTGGAGAATCACGTCTCCTGATAGGCAGGTGACTAATTAAACACACAAAAAAACCCAATTGTTCCAGTAGAACCATTAACGCATCACCAAGAACCCACTTATTGCGCAGCCTACCAGGAGCCTTGTTCCAACTATGGATTGTGCCATGTCACCTTGCCATAATATTTCTTTTGTGCATCATATATAATTTACACATTTATTTAATACAGAATCTTATATGCAAATTGTTCTTCAGCTGCGCTTTATATATTTTTAAATGTGTGTGCAGTTGATCAGTACAATTACATTAGAAAAACTGGCTATCGCAGAAAATTTCACTTTAATGTTTGGCTGGACAACTGCATCTTATGACAACCTTAGATACCTGCTAGACGTGCGGTATAATACATTTTAGTGTAATATTTACAACTCATTTTTAGTTTCATGTTAATTTCACTTTGTAAATACAAACGTGAGCATGAAAGTTTACACAATGTTTTTTTCCCTATATTGGCTCTTAATAAAAGCTTAGAAGTAAAATAATGCTTAAGAAAAAATAGAGATCAATTAGCAAAATGTATTGGTGCACAACTTTTAACAATTAAATGTATAAATTGCAGGTAGGATCTAAAATCTTAAGAGGAAAAATAACATCCAGTAATATCTTTTTTCTGTCATGGGTTAGGTCTAGAGTATTATCCAAACCTGTAGTTTGGATATGCTGCTTTACAGTGTCATATTTAATTAAAGAAAACTGATTACAGCGCTAATATGGAGATGTTGGCCTACAAGAAAGGTCTCCAGTCCTGTCCAGAAAATGCTGGCATGCTTGCAGCTTTATTTCTAATCTGATTGTAGTCCACTGAAAGCCAAATTCGTAAAATTAGACAGGTGGAATTAGATGTGTCTTCTGTTCAATTGGAATTAAAAACCTGAATTCACACTGACTCTTCGTGGATGAGATTGAACACCCAATTACCTTAGACAGTAATATACAGTACAAGGTGTAGAAAAAGAGGCAGCTTTGTTCTATATTGAATCACTTTAGTGGTACATTTTCTCAAAACATTACACTCCATTTTCTAACCTACATGCAGAGGTTATTTTCATTACAAATGAGAATACATCTGCTTATGATCATTCTTTAAAACATTATGGATGAAAACAATGAACCGTACAATACTGAAAAAAGTGCTTTCACATAGTCATCGGTTAGCTGAATGATCTTAACTGGGGCATTAAAGCAGATTTTAAAGATTACCATTTTACCATGCTCACCCAATTGTCTGAATTAATGCCGTCCTTCATCCAAAAATCAACTCCTTAAATTAATGCACAAAAAAGAATCTGTAGAATCTCTGCTGCCTGAAAGGTCAAAGCTAAACTTATCCATTTTAATGAGCACTCAGTATTCGAGGCGTGACCGTTCATTTGAATAACAGTTGTACAACAGAAGGCTTTACCATTATAGCTAAACATTGCAGCACAAAATATGTTCATTTAAAGATGAAACTGCTTTCCATAAATACAGGTTCACATTTCATGACTAGCCCAACGGTTAATCAACATTTATCTGTTTGAGTTTTTTTGCAAAACAATAAGTGCCTCCTGTATTACAGAGAAATATCCACAAAGTCTAATAGTAAAGAGTGAAACTCTGGGTCAGGGTGCTGTAAAGTCAAGATGCTCTCTGGTCTAGGGTTTATTACTAACCATCAAAAATTACTCCAGAATGACCAGAGCACTCTTGTAAATAAAAAAAAGCCTTTATTATCAGATAAAATCTAAAGAAATCTAAAAACTGTCCAATGTGCTGGGCTACCCTTGTTGTTCCACTATAGACTGGAATATTTTTAATGTAATGTACCAGAAGGGGGAATTAAGAACATCCTATGGACAAAAAATTACTTCGCTTAGCCTATGCCTGCTTATTCGCGGAATTGTGCTCACAAGGGTCTGCTGAAGACTATTCCAGCTCTCATAAGGAAGAAAGGCAGGAGGGAAACACCCTGAACAGGACAGCAGTCATATAAACCTAATGTACATGTACCCAACCATACACAGAGAACATCCACACAGAAGAATAGTTGAATATGGGCCTTCTTGCTGTAAGACTAGAAAGGGGCTAATTTCTAAACTACCATGCTTCCCTATAAAGAAAACATTCAAATAATTAAGTAATATAAGTATTAATTTTAATCCTTAGAATACACAGTAATGGTTATGTCATCCTTATTAGTACAAAAAGCAATATGAATTTCAACTAATCCAAGAGAGACATTTTAGAGGAGAAAATAAAAAGACTAATATGTATCCTGGAGTCTGAAAAATGTCTTTGCAATTGACTGTGAAAATATGCTCTTTTTATTACATTAACACATACAAACTGTGTTAAACTGACTTAATTAATGACACTGCTTTCTCCTGTGATAAGGCTGTTGCTCCCTGAAGAAGCAAGTCGCCAAAACACATGAGTTTTTGGATTTCTCTTTAATCTACACAAGTGCCTTGGTCATTTCATGTAAATTCTGTATACGCTCTCATTTACAGTCAAAATAACATTCAAGATGACAAAATTAGACTTAAAGATGGGAAAATTAGTTAACATGCATTTTTAACAAGACTTTATGAAATTTTAGTGTTAATAAATTAATATTTGGTGGAATTAGAGGCTTCATGAAATTTGGAACTCTCTCTGCCAGTCTTTCCTGTTGCTGTTGGATAGATTTATGTCACTCCTGCCACAAAAATTCAGCCAGCTTTATTTTGTGGCTTCTGACTTTTCATCTTCCTCTTGATCACATTCCAGTGGCTTTTAGTGAAGTTTAGGCCAGAAGGTTGGGCTGACCATGACAGGGTCTTTATCTGGCAATCCTCTATCCATACCTTGATTGACCTGTGGCACGAAGCATTGTCCTGCCAGAAAAACCAATCCTAACATTGTCAGAGCAGAATAAAGCAAGTTTCCTTCCAGGACAACCTTGTGTGTGGCTTGATTCATGTGCCCTTCACAAAGATTAATCTGCTGATTCCAGCCTTGTTGAAGCACCCTCAGATCATTACTGATCTCTTACCAAATTTCACAGTAGGGGCAGGAAGTTGTAGCTTGTCGGCCTTTAGGGGTATTTGTTCAACCATTAAATAACCAGGTGTTGTGAAAAGTTGGACTAATTGAACTAATCAAAGAAGATAATTGTACTCCAATCCTTCTTTGCTCCTTGTTAAATAAAGTTTTTTTTTTTCTTTAAAAAGAATCTCAGCCCTAGGCACTTCTTTCTCCTTAACTGTCATTCCTTTTTCTATGTGTTGATCACTTAATGCCATGCTATGGTTATAGAGATATCTCAGTAATCCTCCTGATGTAACATACTGTACACTGGAAAGAGCTGTAATGCCATATGTGTACATATGCTGATTTAGGAAAATGCATAGTTGTATAGTGTTTTTATCCAGATCTGTTTGTTACATGATGTAAGCAATGCTAAAGCTGAATAGAAAGGATATTACTTATCTACCAAATGTATTGTGCAGGAAGTTCTGTATGTTCACTAATTAAGCGGCTGTCGAGGCGAATGGAAATAAAGCCAACCGCTCAGATTAAGAAAAAATCTTTGATCAGACTAATAGATACTTATTCATGGACATTGAGCATCAACACAAGATGCAGGTTTAACTTTAGTGCCACTTTATTTTTTTAATTGTATTTTTAAAGAATGTTTTTTATATTTGCTTTCTTTTAGTTATAACATTTTTATGAATAAATTTGACTACTTTGTTAATACAAGTCATAGAAACACATGTGATTAATCAGCATTTTTCTTTAATATTTATTAGCATTTTATAGGCTTCATGATAAAGCCATGGTTTACAATGGTATTAAAAACATGCACTTCCTATTAATCTTTTAAAACCACTATTCCCTATTGATAAATTCCAACACCACAATGCTTCCACTGACTCAACCTGACAACCTTAGAGCAAGACGTGATGAAGGAATTTTGCAAGTATTAACATATTTTCATAAAGTTTATTACACTACTCAGTCATGTAACTGGACATGTACTTTCATTAAGAAAATGTTTTATTTCATAGTTTTATTGATGCATTGACTGACTTGTCTGGAAACGTAATAGTGGCATATGCTGAAAATCTAATTGTCGATTGACTTAAACGTTTTTTACAGTTCTAATAGAGTCTATATAAATAGACTTGGAGTCTATGTAAGCATAAAATGTTTTTAGTTTACATTAGTCATGTAGTGTGGATACTGGAATTTTCAATTCATATTTAATAATGTATTTACTAAAGAATATTTGGCATCACAAAGCCAATAACTCCTGACACAAGGCCGTTCAATTTCACTGGACACCAATATTCTTTTGCCGGCCACTTTTCATTTTGTAAATTATGCACTGTGGGGTTTTTTTCACAGAGGAGCTTTGTTGTGAGAGTGGAATTCTGTTCACCAAGTTCATACTATTTACATTAACATTTTAATGTTAATGTCTTTACTTATTTTGAGATTCAGAGATAACCTATAGCTTATCTGTTATCACATCTCTGGGCAGTTCATTGAACCAGCTATGTGGCAGAAGAGGGACGAGTTTTGAGGCTTGCTTACAGTTTTACCTTTTGAGGCTGTGAGCCAGTTCAGCAGTGCTTTGACTTTCCTATTCAGATTGAATTTCTACAACATACAGAATTACTTTTAGGGCTTTGCTCATTGGCCAAGCAGTGGCAGCCTGTGGATACGAACCTTTATTAGAGAAACAATTTAAACACTAAGCCAGTTAAATGTTTCTGCAGACAGAAAATAATGAAAATAAGTGATTTGTTAGTGATTGATACCTTTATTTTGGATATTTTGAAAAAAACAAAAAACAAAACCGAGATATAACAGGAAGTAGAACGGCATGTGGGACCAAACAGAACAGTTTATTTTCACAGGAAAATAGCATACTCTAAAGACTCTATGGGAGACTAGGAAACGAGACCTTCTGAGAAACACAGAGAATATCAGGAGCCAAAGAATTAGATTCAGGATATATATGTTCTCCGTGTGTTGTAGGAGTTTACTCTGGGTATACTGGATTTCCTTTCTAGTCTGCAGACAAAATAAGCCAGCTGATTGGCATATATATTTAATGCGCTGACCTGGAATTGCTGACCTGGAAGCTGTTCCATACCCTAGCCATGCATTTCATTTACATTTATCTTCTAACCTGCTTATTCCAAATTCATTGTCATTTTCATCTGCTAAAGCTTATTCCAGTGCACTTTGTGCTGGGCACCTTGCAGGGCCACACAAAGACGAACAACCACTCACACAAAACCCATACAAGCAGGAACATGCAATTTCTTGCCCCTGCATTTTATTTTACTATATA
>JAOTRA010113597.1:0-10365 GCA_026260255.1 Pseudolaguvia tuberculata
TCGTCTATCACAAATCACTCCTGCCACTCTTCTCTATCCGCTCCACCCTGCCTGAACTCTTTTCTTCACTTCTCTAACGCACTCTCCATTACTTTGCACTGTTGACCCTAAGTATTTAAACTCTTCCACCTTCTACCACTACCACTTCTCTCTGCATCCTCACCACTCCATTGCCTTCCCACTCATTCACACACATGTACTCAGTCTTACTCCTGCTGACTTTCATTCCCTTTCTCTCCAGCGCATATAGCCAAAATCATAATGATTATTCAAAAAACAGTATGTAAGTGTATGAATAAGGCATGTAGAAATATAGAAATAAACTACACAAGTATTGTGGCTAATTGTTGCTTATAGAGAGCAAATCCTACTAAAATCTATTATTAAACAAAATCAGACAATATACACACGAAAAACATTCACAATATATTGTATATCAGTATTTAAGTGAGATTTGAAAAGAAGTTAGATAGAATGTTGCAAAACAGTATAGATATGCCTAATAAGATTTCAGAATTGTTCTTTAATTCATTCGTTCATCTTCTTTCCTGCTTATTTGCTAAGTCAAGGTTGCAGGGATCTGTGCTATCCCAGCACACATAGGGCAAGAGGCAGGGGTACACCCAGACGGGTTGCCAGGGCAACACATAGACATACAACCATTCACACACACATTCACTCCTATGGAAAATTTTGAATCACCATTACAACTAATCTGCATGTTTTTGGACTGTGGTAGGAAACCGGAGTGCCTGGATGAAACCCACCCAAACGCAGGGAGAACATGCAAGCTCTGCACAGAAAGATCCCTGGCCTGGGAATCGGACCTTCTTGTTGTGAGGTGACCGTGCTATCCACTACACCACTGCGCCGCCCTTGTTTAATTAATTGATTTATCAAAGAATAGTTTTCAGTTGACTGCTAATTAAGTTCCATAAACATGTACATTACTTACGATATAATTTTATATTGAACTGTTTTTAAAAGTTTTATTCTGAGAGTGGTAATTGTTGATTTTGTGATTTATAATCTACTCAGATGCATTCATTCATTAATTCATCTTCTTACCCGCTTATTCTCTAATTCTGGGTCACGAATGTTTGAGGCAGTCGCCAGTCCATTGAAATCGAAGGATGAACAATTGAATTAAAGAGTTGACAGATGAATGGGTGATAGGAAGACAATATAAGGGTATGGTGTGATAGGGTAGTTATTCATGTATGAATTCATAAGCCTCAAGTCGTAGCGAAGGTTAGCTATTCATTAGTTAGTGATTTAGGTTATGCCTTGACTCATCATGAGTTCCTATTAAAGCGAGTATTTATTCAGGTATTACTGTCATTTGTGACCAGCATATTAAAATGTCATTTTATTTTTAAGTACATATTATTTTTAAGTACATTTTAATATCATTTGTCCTCTAGCCTTATTTAGCATCTGATCAAGACAGTTTAGAATTGTATTTTTCCATAACTTTTATTTGTATTGATGTCTGTCATGGTTGTCTATGTATTGTCATTACAGATATCTATATAAAAGAAAAAATCTGAAATACTATGGCAGAATGTAACTGTAAAATGTCACTGAAAGAAAATGTCACTGCCTGTGTATGTGTTTATCTTCTTTAAAATACAATTTGAATAGTCTTAAAAGGGCACAAACAGATTGTCATCAAAAAACAAAAACATATTAGAAAATGACTTCATGGATGCAAAGATTTAAAATAGATGCTGATAGAAAGCATGTTGAAGGCAAGACCGAGTGTAAATCAGAACAAAAGCAGGTTCTATTCTGTAAACTGGGTCAGTATCTCATCCATGCATTCATCCACCCATCCGCATAGCCTAAACATAAGATATTCCACGGTCACATGGAATGTGGAAATGATCCCAAGGGACGTGGGCAGAAAAGGAGGAAAGAGAGGAAACTCATTTGATAGAAGGAGGAAGGAAGGGATTCAATTTTTGTCACATACATGATTATACAGAGTACAACATATAGTGAAATGTTTTTCTTCGCATATCCCCATCTTAGTAAGGTCTTGCTCAAGGACACAACAGTGGCGGAGGTGGGGCTAGAACCCAGGTCTTCCTGGTCTACCGATCAACAACTCGGCACCTAAACCAATGTCAAATCACAATCATATGTACACACACATTCACACAAAAAGATCAATTTATAAATATTTACAACACAGGTATTTGGACTAGACAAGAAATGTGGAGTAGGAGTTCATGTGAAATTGCAAAACTACACGAAGTTTACAATAAGGACTATAATAATTACTATAATAAGGACTATAATAGTTACAATAAGGTATAAACCATACCTACTACCAAGTCAGTCTGCCCCCCAGGGTAATATCAATATTATTCTTTGTCTGAAAGCATCGAATGAATTAGGAAATGGTTTTTAGTTTAGCACAGCAAATACTGAGGTACCCCCAAAACAAACAGCGAGACTATTTTATTTTTTTTTTTAAATCCTTATGATAAAAAATGACAGCTAATCATTATGTTCACCCATTGTTAAGATACTAAATATTTTATTCAGACAGTACGCTTTTCACCTTGAATATTTTAGACATGTCTTCATCAAAATGATCGCTTCAACTGCAAATGTGACTCTAATGTAGGGGGAAGAATGATTTTATTTTCCCGTAGTGGTTGCTGATGCTATTTTTTTGTTTTGTTTTGCAATAAGCAAAAAAAAATTCAACATAAAGTCAATACAAACATCAGCCACTTCATTTTGAGTTCCAAGAAAATTACTCTTTTTAAGTAAGGTATTCAGTCTTTCTACCTATTAATCTCTCTTGATAGAAATAGCTTTCTATTATTATTATTATAAATTGCTTTATTAAAAAACATAACTGCTTGGTTTATGACTCCTGCTTGATTCATAAGGTGTATTGCATCCTTTCTTACAAAGAATGATATTTTTAAGTTCTTTATTTAAACTGATGTGGCAAGTGATCCCAAAGCAGCTATACGATGATCAGGCAAGCAAATAATCAGTTAATCACACACACACACACACACACACACACACACACACACACACACACACAATTGACATGCTGTACATAACTTAGGTCAAGGCACTTCATAAAAGAACAGAGATTTAAAAAGGGAGAAACATCACAAACACAGGATGGGCTTTGCTGTTTATTTCAGTTTAATTTGTTTTTAAATAAATAGGATAGCTCTTATTAACAGTGGCTATTGTCTCAAAGCAGCTTTACAAAAATAAAATGTTTAATCCTGATTTGGCGGCGTAGTGGATAGCACAGTCGCCTCACAACAAGAAGTTCCCGGGTTCGAATCCTGGGCCGGGATCTTTCTGTGCGGAGTTTGCATGTTCTCCCCGCGCTTGCATGGGTTTCCTCCGGGTGCTCCGGTTTCCTCCCACAGTCCAAAAACATGCAGATGAGGTGGATTGGTGATTGTAAATTGTCCATAGGAGTGAATGTGTGTGTAAATGGTTGTTTGTCTGTGTGTTGCCCTGAGATGAACTGGCGACCCGTCCAGGGTATACCCTTGCCTCTCGCCCTATGTGTGCTGGAATAGGCGCAGAAGACCCCCGTGACCCCGGATTCGGGAATAAGCGGGTAAGAAGATGAATGAATGAATAATCCTGATTTGTTTTCTAAATCATATAAATCGTTTGTGCCTAAATTGCAGTTTTTATTTAAATAATCAAACAATATCATATGGTCTCCTTGTGCTTGCATGGGTTTCCCCTGGGTACTCTAGTTTTCTCCCACTGTCCAAAAAACATGTACATTAGGTGGATTGGTGAGTCTAAATTGGCCATAAAATCCCAACCATTAGGGTGTAAATGGGAGGGTTGTGTTAGGAAAGGCATCCAGTGAAAAACCCCACCAAGTCAAATGTAAAACACAATGGGAGCAGCCAAAGGACGGAAAAAAATATAATTATTGCAATTGATGTTACAAAACACAAAAACACTAGTATTGCAGCACAGCCACTGCACTGCAGCAACGTCCTTCTTATTTCTTAATTAAATGGCTATTATTTAGGGTATAAGTCTTTGGGGTATAGCTACGTCTTTAGGGTATTCATTCATATTCTAAATTACTTATTATCTAATTTGTGTCCGCTGGACTCTATCTCAGCACACCTAGGCCGAAAGGGAGGGGTATACCCTGAACAGGTCTCCAGTCAACAAAAAAAACAACAAAAAAACCCCACACAAGTGCAGGGAGAACATCTGTACAGAAATACTCTTTACCCTGCAATCAAACATGCATTTTAATATAATAGTAATTAATAAAAAATAGTAATTGACAACAACTCTTTTGTCATGTCCATTATTAATTCCGATTTGCTGATTTTATACTTTTTTTGATGAATTGCTTCCATTTTGTTTAAAAACTGACTCATTTCTGATATCTGCATTCACACTATATACAGCAAAACAATCCAAGGTGGTCATACTGACCGGAAAAGGAAGTAAAAACAACAATTAATAATAAATGCAATAGAGAAAAATGTTATTGATTTCTTTTCACAACGCTCTGCCTCTAATATGGTTCTGAAACATTTGTTTCTATATATCACTTTTAGTGTCCACCTGAGTTTATTCAATGACCTTTTGACACACACACTGACAGGTGAAAATCCGATCTGACTGCTACATGGCAGACACTAATGCACATATCCAATTCACATCTGATTTATTTCTGCATGTGAATGATCCCTGAAATGGATCTGAAAATATTGAAATCCATGTGCTTTTTGTCCTGCTACCACGGTCGTCCGTCATATCCCATCTCTTCCACATTAACGGAAAAAAACAGAATTGTATCCTTTGGTACAAATGCAGCGTAAATGCAGCCTTAATCATTCTAAAGGTTTTTTTTTATTCTCTGGTTTGCCTGTAAAGTGTTATTATGCTCAAGAAACAACAAAAACAATTTTCAGTTAGTTTGCTTTATTCTTTATTCACGTTCAGAAAAAAAAGTTGCTTGATTACAAAAACCAATCAAGGATGCGTTGTATAAGAAACGATTTAACATTCATTTTGAGTGAATGTGGAGAAAAAACATGTAAATGACAAGCACATAATGGGACGGAAGAAGGCTCAGATAATATAAAATCACTCAGACAGATAATTGCAATCAGTAGTGGTAAAGAGTTCTGTAAATGTGAGAAAATAGAAATGTGCATTTGTATGTATTTTTCCATCAACTGTTATTATATTAAATGTTTTAGAGTGGAGCATCAAGATGATGCCATTAAAACATGCAGCCAGAAATAAACCCACCAATTCAAAAACCGGATCAGCCATAACTTACAACCAAATAGTAGTTAGATAATATATAAACATTTAATAGAATAAACTAAATATGGTTTTAGGCTGGTCTTTGATTGTTTGTTTTGCTGTTCGTCATCATTTTCTCCAGCATCAGATTTGTAGGTCTGGCCACACAGAGTAAGACTATGTACATCAAACCAGGTTTATTAGCCTGATGTGCCCAATGTATTTACCTTGCAATAACCTCCTTTACAGTTTCAGAAGAAGTCAGCACTTTAACCTATTGATTACTTTCATCGTGCCATCATAGGGTATAATCCTTGTAATTTAAACAAATAACTGTTAAACTAACCGCACCATTAGTTAACAAAATATTTTTATCCTAAATATCGTATCCTCTAGACTTAACTCTTTACTGGACATTGTTTAGTTAGTAACACAGAGCTGTAAGGTATGAGTAGAAGCTGGGTCCATGTTGCAGGAACATACTTTGTTAAATCCACAAACAGGCAACGGTCAGTACACAGACGCAAAAGAAGTCCGAGCAAACAAATCCAAAACGTGAGGCAATAATCGTGAACATGAAAACAGGCAATAGGTAAAAACACTTGGATCTAGACATGAACATAAAAGAAAACGCTTAGTAAGGTCGAGAAGACAAACAAAACTTCCCAATGTGCTTAGCCAAAATGCTAACTTAAAAATGACACCTTTACCCTATGACCCGGAATAGGAAACTGCAGAGTTTGTATGTTCTCCCTGTGCTTGCATGGGTTTACTCCAGGTACTTTGGTTTTCTCCCACAGTACAAAATCAAGTAAACTTGGTGAATACTAAATTTCAACAAGAATGAGTGCGAGTGTGACCCTGTTATTGACCTGTCTAGGTTTTACCCCTTCAACGTTTTGCCTTTTAGAGAGCTGGAATAGACTCCAGCAGACCACTGTGACTCTGAATTAGAGAATAAGCAGGTATAGAAGATTATTTCATTCATCTTCTAACCCACTTATTCCCCAATATGTGGTCACAGCATCTGCTGGAGCCTTTCGCAACACCCATAGAGTGAGAGGTTTCGTACACACTGGACAGGTCGTCACTCTATTGCAGGGCCACAAACATAGACACAGACACAGCCCCAATCTAGAATTGTCAATCAACCTAATGTGCATGTTTCTGGACTGTATGAGGAAACCCAAGCAAGCACGGGGAGAACGTGCAAACTCCGCACATGAATCGAACAAGGGACTAAACTCAATTGATATCAGTTAGAAAGTTTAATTATTTTTCATGTATTCTGACTATGAAACAGTTGTTAGTGCCTCAAAATACATTCTTGTTACTTCTCTCACTCCTGCCGTCCGAACTCTAAATAAAAGTACAATACAAACAATGATAATTGGAACAAACATAAGGAAGTAAACATAATTATGTTTGGCATGTTCTCTTTATTTCTTACTGCAGGACTTGATGCTGAGCTTGAGGACAATGCACCCTAATTCCTCACTTCAGCTATCTAGACGCCTTGTCTTGACAATGTGCTTGGCTTGGCATTGCGTCAAAATGATGCACCCCTGCAAGCACAATTTTCTTTCTGAAACTAAATAAAAAAGTACAAATTTTTCCTATCACTTTCCTATGTGTGTGTTTGGCCCTTGCTAGGCCTTAGTCAGCACAGCACATTATATAAGCCTAAAAAGTTTTTGTTTCAGTCACAATAATATGATGCAAATGAATGAAACATAAGCTTCTAATGCAGGAATGCTACAGTTCTGGTTTCATCTGGGTATTCTGTTTTTCCCTCACATTACCATTTATTTTAGGTTGATTTGATTATTTTAAATTGCCCATAGGAGTGTGTGTAGGTGTCATTGTTTGTATGCGTACGTGTGATGGACTTGAAACCTTTCTATGTTGTACACCTGCCTTTTGCCCCATATATAACAGCAATGGAGAGATAGATTTGTACTTTTACTTTTACTTTACTTTTAGCCTATAAAACTCATTCAAGTATTTTTTATAGTACCACATTGGATTGAGTTTTACTAATAACATACCATAAATGCAACATAAACTTTGTTGGGACATTTTTGTAAGAGTAGTTATTTGTGGAAAACACCAGCACTGCATGACTTTTTCCACCTCCTGTCTGCCATATGACCGCCATCTTCCTAGATGGTGGAATAAGCTTCCCATCAATGTCAGAACAGCAGAGTCACTGGTTGTCTTCAAGAGACATCTGAAGACAACCCTGTTCACTATACACCTTAGCCATGACACATAAAAACACAAAAAGCACTGTTTGTACGTCGCTCTGGACAAGAGCATCTGCTAAATGCCGAACTGTAAACAGAAAACGATTACCCCACACCATGCCAATTATATGAATTGTAACAAGTGGTAATGATTACCTTATTTTGTATTTTTGTTGTGAGTTTTGGTAATTGTCTTTCCTTCTCATAGTAACTTTGCTTTCAAAAGTGACAAATCTAAACAAAAATAAGCTTTGATTCTTCTTTTGGCTGATCCGGTAGGGGTTACCACAGCAGATCGCTCTTCTCCACACTACCCTGTCCTCTACAACTGCCTCTTTCAAGGCAAACTACCTGCATATCTTTCCTCACCACATCCATAAACTTCTTGGTGTTCATCTTTTCCTCCTGCCCGGCACCTCCATACACAGCATTCTTCTACCAATATACTGCATGTCCCTCCTCTGCACATGTCCAAACCATCTAAACCTAGCCTCCCTCACCTCACGCCTCCAAAACATCCTATGTACACTGTCCCTCTAATGAACTCATTTCTAATCCTGTCTATCCTTGTCTTTTAGACTATGCCACTATCTCTAAACCACACAACATTGCTGGTCTCACTATAATCCTATAAACTTTCCCGTTTCACTCTTGCAGAAATTCGTTGATTTGTTAACCCCAAGTACTTTAACTCCTCCACCTTCACTACCTCTTCTCCCTGCATTGAGCTCACCACTCCATTGCCTTCCCTCTCATTCAGACACATGTACTCTGTCTTACTCCTACTCACTTTCATTCTCGTTCTCTCCAGCGAGTATGTCCACCTCTCCAGATTCATCTCAACCTGCTCCCTATTGTCACCACAAATAACAGTATCATCTGCAAACATCATTGTCCCTGGAGACTCCTGTCTGACCTCATCTGTCAACTTGTCCATCGCCACTGGAAACAAGAAAGGGCTCAGAGATCCTTGATGCAACCAGTCCGACATTCCTACCGCACACCTTAATGCTCAATTCCTCATACAATACCACAGAACCCTGTCATACGCTTTCTCCAGATCCACAAACACAATGCAACTTCTGGCCTTCTCTATACTTCTCCATCAACATCCTCAAAGCAAAGATTGCATCTGTAGTACTTCCTTAGCATGAAACCATGCTGTTGCTCACAGATGTCCACGTATTCCCTCAACCTAGCTTCCACTACTCTTTCCAATAACTTCATAGTGTGACTCATCAGCTTTATTCCCCTGTAGCTACTGCACGCTTGCACATGTCCCTTATTCTTAAAAATCGGTACCAAAACACTCCTTCTCCATTCTTCAGGCATCCTCTCACCTTCCAAAATCCTGTTAAACAATTTAGTCAGAAACTCCATGGCCATCTCTCCTAAACATCTCCACGCTTCTACTGGAATGTCATCTGGTACAACCGCCTTTCCACTCTTCATCCTATTAATAGCTGCTCTCACTTCTGCCTTACTAATCCTATCCACTTCCTGCTCCAACATCTCCACATCATCGAACCTTCTCTCTCTTTCTCATTCTCCTCTTTCCTCAGATGCTCAAAATAGTCTTTCCACCTTCTCAACACACTCTCCTTACTAGCCAACACATGTCCATCTATATCCTTTATTGCTTCAACTTGCAGTACATCCTTTCCAGCTCTGTCTCTCTGCCTGGCCAATCGGTACAAATCCTTTTCTCCCTCCTTAGTGTCCAACTTCTCATACAGCTCTTCATATGCCTTTTCCTTAGCTTAAAAATAAGCTTTGATTGTGTTCTTGAAAAGAAAAAAAGAAAATAGAGAGAAAGAAATACATTTTTGACCCCCTGGTGTATTTGTGCATAAATATATTCTGTCAACAAGCGATTTCACATCAAGACCTGTGGCCTTCTTACTTCAAGAGAAAGGTCAGTATACTCTTGTGTTTTAACACTCTCATACACACACATACATGCCAAAATTCCTCTTCATAAGGGCTTTGTGGAGGAAATGTCAACAGTTGGACAGATGGACAGTCCACTCCTTTAATGGATACAAAACCCATGCTTTTATCTGTAACATTTAACCAGAGCTGGCTGCATTTGACTCGGCATGAATCAAATCATTTGAAATAATAATTACTGAGGTAATTACAAGGTACACACAAAATAATAGCAGAAAATATTACAAGCACCAGAGCATTACACAAAACAAAAAATCTGTCTATTCAGTGGGACAAAACCAATTAAACATTTTTTGTGGAAATTATTTGAACATAAAGCTTTAATAGAATGAAAAGAAAATACTTTATAATAATAAATACATCAGAGTCAAAGTCAAAGAAGTTTTATTGTCATTTCAACCGAATATGACCGAGCAGTATACAGTGAAATGAGACAACATTTCCCCGGGACTTTGGTGCTACATACAGATAATTAAGTACAGACATAGGACATGTGTGACACAAAGACAATAGACAAAGACAACAACACAAAGATAGACTCCAAATAATTTTCATAATTTTTTTGCTAGGAAACGCAAGATTCTGTGTGATCGACTAACAGAGCGATCCAGTGATTAACAGTAGTAAATCTTGTTGAGACAGATGAAATGCATCCCCCCATTTCTTCTGTCTAGGTGCACGTTCCACTCCACCGCGCTGGATTTGAAGCATTGTATATCAGCTTGGTCGTCACATTCCTATGATTACTTCGGATGTCACCCCATTTCCAGCCACCCAGAACTGTTTATACACACACATACACAGTCATATTAATTTCTGTTCAACCCAAATGAGGATGGGTTCCCTGTTGAGTCTGGTTTCTCTCAAGGTTTCTTCCTAATCC
>JAOTRA010113606.1:0-10365 GCA_026260255.1 Pseudolaguvia tuberculata
CAGATCCACAAACACACAATGCAACTCCTTCTGGCCTTCTCTATACTTCTCCAACAACATCCTCAAAGCAAAGATGGATTTTTAAGAATTATTAAGTATTTTGGGCAGTGCGGTGGCGCAGTGGATATCACAGTTGCCTCACAACAAGAAGGTCCTGGGTTCAAATCCCGGATCTTTCTGTGCGGAGTTTGCATGTTCTTCCCTTGCTTGCGTGGGTTTCCTGCCACTGTCCAAAAACATGCAAATTAGGTGGATTGGTGATTCTAAATTGTCCATAGGAGTGAATGTGTGTGTGAATGTCTGTTTGGCTATGTGTTGCCCTGAGATGGACTGGGGACCTGTCCAGGGTGTACCTTCGCCTTTTGCCCTATGTGTGCTGGGATAGGCTTACTGAGAAACTTTTTCGCTTAATATTTTAGCCGGATCAGCACACCCTATTATTCATTCCATTTTCATTGAATTTCACATAAACACTATATGAGTCTTTTGAAATTCTAGCTGTGTAAGATTTTACATATGGCAAATTTACGGTGTCTGGGGGTAGACTAATGATTGGTTCTTTGATTGGTGTGTGGCTTATTCTAAATTCTATATATACTGTATGCACATTGTATCTGGTTAACTTCTGTCAACACTAGACATTTGCAGTATTTAGACTACTTCATTGATTGGTAAAGTTTATTATATTATGATTGTTCATTGTGTGTGTTGCCTAAGCAAAGTGCTTTTAATGTTTGAGGTTTTTGTTAATCAAATAGCTTTTTTTCAGCTACATAATTATCACTAACGATCCAAAGATTTCAGTGATGAAATAGGGCACTGATCAGTTGCAGATGATTGAATGGTTTCTCCATTATCAAATACACCAACATACACACATCTCATTAACCTGTTAAGAAATTACTGGACTTGATTGCCTCCTGTTTCTTTAAAAAGGCTTTAAATAGTGTGCTCAGGTGGATCTACCAGAAGAACCAAAGTATATTAATGATATTATATTTCTACATTTTGTTCTCCATTTCTTTATTCTCCATCATTAAACGTTGTGCATTATAATTCTTCTTTAAATATTACAATCTGCCTATTCTTTTAGTCTTATTAGCTTGTAGATAAAAAGAACCGACTGCATACACACTACAAATTTACACACTTTTACTTTTTCCAGTATTTTTTATTGTATATGTTTTCTGCTATTATATTTACAGACAAGGAAAATGGCATCAACTATGACCTTAGTCCGGCAACAGATGCCACTGGAGAAGTGCAGAGACTCTGCAGAGTACTGGGTTGTTTTTTTTGTTTTTTTTAGTTATTCCTAAACATTCTCTGTCTTTCTGGTTTTATTTCTTTTCCTCATTTATTGTCAATAATCAACCATGTTTCACAGTAAACAATGTTTAATTTTTGTGTATAAATCCATCTGTTTCAGCCAGTAAGGCAGCAGGGTTATATTATTGAGTACCTCATACCCTTTACACATAATAGTTATTTAATGAGTGATGTGTATAAGCTATAAAAAAATCATTTTGGACTACAAATAAAAGTAACGTTTAAAAATTCCTTTTTTAAATTGCAGATAAAGCCTTTTGCTGAGAAAATCGCAGACAGAAACTTTCCAGTCTTCTTTGCAGTCAAGGCTGAAGTGAAAGTTGGGACAAAATATTTCATCAAGGTAGGAAAAAAACCACAGCCATTTGTATTGAATTAAATATAGCCTTTAATATAAAAAAAAGGTATTTTACTTAAATAAATACTAATGACAATTTTTACTTGCAGGTTTATGTGGGTGGTGATGAGTTTGTTCACCTGAGTGTCTGGAAACTGTTGGAGAACCAAACTGGAGAAAAACTGCAAGTTCAGGGAATCCAGACCGGGAAAAGTTTTGATGATTCTATCATATACTTTGGCTGACCCCAGCACCGAGATAAACACTGTACAACAGCTTCTTCAGTTAAATTATTGGCTGTGTTTAATATCAATTATTTACAACTTCCTTCATTTAACGTTGAATAAAGCAGCACCACTTATGAAGTTTAAAAAACAAAATAAACATTGAAACACATCACCTGGTTTGAACTATTTTTGTGTAGATGTTAGTGTAAATAATAGTGTATTTTTGTTTACTTCCTACCTGAAAGTGTATCTCGGTAAATAAATATTATAATATAAAAACACAAACAATATAGAAAGTATATAATATATTAATTTCAGATCTGATTTAAATGACCCTTGAACTCTAATGTTCATTTAATGGAAGCAGATACACCAACATACAAACATCTCATTAAATTGTTAAAATCAGTTAATATTATTGGACTTGATGACCTCCTGTTTTATCAAAAGCTTTAATCAGTGTGCTCAGGTTGATCTACCAGAGGAACCAAACCATATCATGCCTGTTATTCATTCACTCATTCATCTGCTAACCCGCTTGGTCCCAACTTCAGGGTCATGGGGGTCCGCTGCGCCTATCGCAGCACACATAGGGCGCGAGTTAGGGGGTACACCCTGGACGGGTCGCCAGTCCATCTCAGGGCAACACACAGACAAACAACCATTCACACACACACATTCACTCTTATGGACAATTTAGAATCACCAATCGACCTAATCTGCATGTTTTTGGACTGTGGGAGGAAACTGGAGTACCTGGAGGAACCCACACAAGCGCAGGGAGAACATGCAAACTCCGCGCAGAAAGATCTCCGGCCTGGGATTCGAACACGGGACCTTCTTGTTGTGAGGCGACTGTGCTATCCACTATGCCACCGCATGGTGGCATGAGGGAAGAAACTGTTGCAGAGTATGGTGCCTTGAGGATGCAGTGTGTTGTAAATGTCCGTGATAGAGGGAAGAGTGACTCAGATGATATTTTCAGCTGTCCTCACTATCCTTTGCTGGGACTTGTGTTCCATAATGGTGCAATTCTTAAACCAGGAAGTGATGCAGCTGCACAGGATACTCTCTAAAGTCCCTCTATAGAACATGGTGAGAATGGGGGTTAAGAGGTGTGCTCTCCTCAGCTTCCTTAGGAATTAGAGACACAATTGGGCTCTCTTGGTGTTGTTGTTGTTGAGTGACCAGCTGAGTTTCTCTGCCAGGTGAACACAGAGGAATTGCTCTTGACGATCTCCACTTGGGATCCGTCTATGTTAAGCAGAGAGTGATCACACTGCAATCTCCTGAAGCCAACAACCGTCTCTTTCGTCTTGTCCATGTTAAGATACAGATTGTAGGCTCTGCACCAAGTTGTTACTTATTGTACCTCCTCTCTGTAAGAAGACTCATCATTCTTGTTGATTAGACCCACCACAGTCTTTGATGATGATGTCGTTGATGATGTGGTTCGAGCTGTGCATTGCTGCACAGTGAACTGAGCACACAGCTCTGTGGAGCTGCTGTGTTCATTGTGGTGATATATGGGGTGCTGTTCCTGATCTGGACTGACTGAGGTCTCCCAGTTAGGAAATCCAGGATCTAGTTGCAGAGGGAGGTGTTTATGCCCAATGTGCTCAGCTTCTGAATCAGCTGGTGAGGGTTGATTGTGTTGACTGCTGAACTGAAGTCTATGAACAGCATTTGTACATAAGTGTCTTTATTTTGTAGGTGTGATAGTGTAAGTTGAAGGGTGGTGGTAATGGCATTGTCTGTGGTGCGGTTGGGACGATACGCAAACTGCGGTGGGTCCAGTGATGGTGGCAATAGGTTCGTTATGTGCCTAAAACCTGAGTTAGTGCAATGAGATGATAGTAATTGAGGCAGGATACTGTAGATTTCTTTGGTACAGGGATGATGGTGGTACTTTTTAAGAAGGGTGGAACGACAGTGCTGCTCAGGGAGATGTTAAAGATGTCTGTAAAGTGTTTCAGGGTAAGTGCGCCTACCCTGATGTGACACTGGACGGGGAGGATCTCTTCAAGGCAGACAATTTCGTATGAATATTCATAACCTCTTTGTTAATTTTTATATTACAATAATACCAGTTACATCATATTTAATATTTTAGCCACGTATACTCCTAATTTGACTTTTTCTCCCTCAAAATCTTTCTACAAAAGATATTTACCAGCTGATCTGCACACTCGCTGAGGACTCTACCAGGAATGTTGTCTGGTCAAGCAGTTTTTCATGGGTTCACTCCACGTAGAGTTTTCCTCACATCGGCTGTGGTGAGACATAGCACTTGGTCAGTAGGAGGACGGATGTTCTTACTCACTGAGATGTCGTTAAGTGCTTCAAACTGTGCATAAAAGTTGTTCAGAGCATCTGGAATGGAGGCATCACTGTTACAGGCAGGTGGTGTAGTCCTGTAGTTAGTGATGGACTGGATGTCCTGCCACAGGCGGCAAGTCTCACTGGTGTTTTGGAAATGTATTCTCTGAGCGTGTGCAATTCTCTGCTAGCACGAGCCAGCTTGGCTCTAGCTGTCTTTAAAGCCACGTTGTTGTCAGCTCTGAAGCCGGAGTCTCTCAAATTAAGCAGTGCATGCACCTCTGCAGTCATCCATGTCTTCTGGTTGATTTCTTGGAGACAGTCACATGCCGATGTAGCAGTCACTGATGAAGTGTACTCTTCCAGGTTAATGATGTCGCCGTTGGTTGCAGCCTCCTTGAACATGTTCCAGTCGGTGCACTCAAAACAATCCTGATGAGCAGAGAAGGATACTGGTTTTAACCTGTTTTTGAACCGGTTTTGAGCACTTTATGACTGGTCTGTATGCTAAAATTAGTGATGTGGTCAGAGTATCTAACGTGGGGGCAAAGCTCTGCCCGGTATGCGCCGGCATTGTTCGTGTAAACATGATCCAGCGTGTTCGCTCCTCTCGTAGCACAGTCCACATATTGGTGGAATTTAGAGAGAACCATCTTGAGATTTGCATGATAGAATTCTCCTGCGATTATAAACAGTCCATTGGAGTGAGCATTTTGTAGCTTGCTGATAGCCCCGTACTGTAAACTTAGCTTTTCCTTAGCATTAGAGCTAGGTGGGATGGTAACAACGTAAATGAAGTGAATTCCAATGGTATATAAAAAGGTCTGCATCCAACAATAAGAAACGCCAATGATGATTAGCAATGTTTAGTCACTTACACCATTCCGTGTTGATGTAAACACACACGCCACCACTGCGAGTCTTACCGGACTGAACTGCATCCCTATTGTCACAAAACACAGTTAGCCCGGTTAGCCCAATGGCGTCGTCCGGAACTCTGTCACTAAGCCATGTCTACGTAAAAGAGTAAACACAACAGTCTGATTGATTCTATTTTATTTTAATCTGTTTTATATATATTTTTATATATAAGAAAAGTCTTTGGAGGAGATGTGATGTGAAAACTCACTGAATAGATTCTTTATCTGGTACGTTTTTCTTGTTTTTCTCCTTTAGGCTGCTTCCGTTAGAGGACGCCACAGCGCATCGCTCTTCTCCACACTACCCTGTCCCTTGCCTTGTCTTTCCTTTCCTGTCCTGTCCTTTCCTTTCCTTTCCTCTCCATTTGTCTACTGCTTTTTTCAACAGTCATTGTGTAAGGTAGTGGACGAAGCCTCATCTACTTTGCGTCATTGGACGATGCCCCACTTACTTTGTCGTTAGCGGACAAAGCCCCGCCTCCATGTTTAGCGTCGTCGTCCTGGATATGGTTGCCAGGGCGATGACGCAGTATTTAAGGCGACATGCCAGAGTGCCTTTTAATTTCAGAGATTTAGGAAACTGTTATGGTTGAATGTTGCTTAGCCTTTGTATACAGTCCTGTAAATTTTCTTGTTTAGTCTTGTTGTGTATTGTCCTAGTCTGCATGTAATCGTGTTTTGTTTACGTTTGCGTTTTGGGTCAATGTTGTAAATAAACTTCACTGCATAATGGATCCGGCTCTCTTCAGTGTGTTCACCACCTCATTTCAGAATAATCCACCTACCACGGATCCAGCAGGAAGCAAACAGGTGAACTCTAAGTTAGCTAAGCTAGTGCTAGCATTTCATGCTACAGAGACTAGCCAGCTGGTCGTTGCCTTCTACCTCCATACCCTGGCACTGCAATCGCTAGCCGCACAGGCTAATCTACTAGCTCGATTGCTAGCACCTGCACCTGCTAGTGAGCATCCTGCCCTACCTGCAAGGTTAAATGGTAGCCAGGAACTTTGTCTGGACTTTATTGCTCAGTGTCACAGCCACTTTTTAAAGCACGCTCACCAGTTCCCTTCGAAGCAAGCAAAATGCGTGTTTTCAAGGGAATTCCTTGTCCGATCTGTGTCCGTGTATGTGTTTCTAGTGTTTGCCTTTTTCCCCGGTCACCCCTTATTACTCTGGTTTCTGTTCCTTTTGCGTTCCCTGGCTTTCTCCCTGTCCCTTTTGTTTTCCTTGTTTCGGTTGCTCCCTGGTGCCGACCTGTTTTCCCTGGCTGTTTTCTTTTTTCTTTCTCTGCTCCCGTATATCTGTTTCCGGTCCTGTGCGCATCCTTACGCTGTTTCTGTGCGCACTTCTGCACTCTCCAAGCCTGCCAACACTGTATCCCAGGCTTACATGCCTTTTTGGTTTTGACTGTGTTTTGTTTTGTTTGATTTTGCCTGTTTTCTAGGGCTGTGCTAGGAGGCGTCTTTTAGACAGGGGGGTTATGTAAGGTAGCGGATGAAGCCCTGCCACCTTGTTCATCGTTAGCAGACAATACCCCCCCTACTTTGCACCAGCAGATGATGCCCTGCGTACTTTGGCGTTAGCGGACATGTTTAGTGTCGCCGTCCTGGACCTGGTTGCCAGGGCGATGGCACAGTATTTAAGGCGACACGCCAGAGTGCGTGTCGTCTTCTTGTTTTGTATATAGTCTTGTTGTGTATCGTCCTAGTCTGTGTAATGTCCTTGTTTTGTTTACGTTTGGGTTTTTGGTCACTGTTGTAAATAAACTACACTGCATAATGGATCCGGCTCTCTTCAGTGTGTTCACCACCTCATTACACATTGCCTCAAAGCAGCTTTACAGAATGAATGATAAACCTGATAGTTTGTCCCTGATGAGCAAGCAGGGGAGTGGCGGTGGCAGGGAAAAAGTCCCTAGAGTGAGATTAGGAAGAAACATTGAGAGGAACCAGACTCAACAGAGAACCCATCCTCATTTGAGTTGAATAGAAATGAATGTATAAGTGTGTGTGTGAACAGTTCTGGGTGGCTGGAAATGGGTGGTGTCCGAAGTCATTGGAGCAATGTGACAACTAAGCCAATATTGTAACGACGCCGTAAGCATTGAGAAAAGAGCTGGATCCATAATGCAGTGAAGTAGGTGATTTTAATAAAGTGAGGGTGCAGAATATATATACAGTGAAACACGAAGCCAAAACAAACAAAACACGAGAACAAGACGCAGAAGACTAAACACGTAGACGTAAGAACTAAACACGAGAATATATATACAACACAGTAAACAAAGTCCAAAAGCATGTACAAAGTCCAAGTAATCCAACAAACGTAATAATCCGAATGACCGCCGCACATAAACAATTACCCACACCTGCGCTTGCTGTCACGTGCCCTTAAATAATACGTCATCGCCCTGACAACGTAGTTGCCAGGACGACGACGCCAAACATGTCCATACAGGAATGACAGCTAGCGCAGTGTGGGGGCGGGGTTTCGTCGCCTGCTGACATATGAGGGGCGGGGCCCCGTTCATATCCTTACACATAATGTACTGGCTAATTTGCACAGAAATTTAAACTGAATACAGCTATTTATATAAATGTATAAATATTTATTATTTTGTGGCGGCCACTGGCCATATAGTAAAAACAGGTAAAAAACAGGGGTTTTTTTTGGTGAATCACAGTTTCTTACCGCTTTGAGTGTTAAGGACTGTTGAGTACATGTTGTTTTCCAACTTGAAAAATTACCAGAGTCATTGACCTTGCTGACTAAATTATCCTGCCAATCACAGCCAACTGTGAAACAATTCATAATTACCACTTTACAAACATAAATATACAAACATAAAAAAGTAATAAGCATTATTGACAATTATGCCATTTTACTATTTGTGATTAGTGACAATGATTATAACAGTCTGTGGACAGCATATAATCTCACTGTGCACATGAAAATACATGCTTTGAACTTTGAGCCATCTTAAAATTATCAGATATTTGACTCTATTTTGAAATAATTTATATTGTTTTTAGCAATAAACCTGGGGGTTTTGACAGGACCTTTGGTAAGCTATTGTAAACCACATATACATATCTTACATATCTCTTACACAACTAATGCAGCTATCTGAAAATAATAAGTTTGTAAATGACTGACATCCTCAGTTTGGTTGAAGGAATTACTTACTAATTATTTCTGTTTTTTCTGCAAAATTTTGGAATAAAAAATATTTTCTGTAGATCTGTCAGAAGAGCACTGCTAACTGCTGCTGTCATTTTCTTATCATTGATTTTCAATTTCATACTTCTTGGTAGCACTGGGCATGTTGCCTTGCAGATTGCATACAGATTTGATTGTCTGATTATGTTAACAATACTGTTAAAGTTTATATGTGAAGTCTCTCAACAAAAGACTAGCACTATCTGAAATGCTTCTCTAGACCTTGTTAATGTTCTGATATACCAGTTTAAACTCAAATTTAATCTGAGCCAACATTGTGGACATTACACTAAAGAAATTTAACACTGTTTTGTTTAAAAAAAGGCTTTGCTGGTATTGATGGCCCACCATTGATTGTTTTGTACCCATCTGCTTTTTTTAAACACGTAATGGTGCTGGATAGATTTTTTTTTTTACTTTTTCTTGTATAATTTATTTTCCTCTCAGATGGGTTTGACCTGCTCCCTCTATAGTAGATTTAAACCTGCCTTCCAAAAATTGCATAGCATCACACACAGAATGCAGCATTCTGGACGTGCTGCTCTTCTTTGCATTTAGAAATTAATGCAACTTGCTCTGCCTGTAAACAAGTGCTCACACATCTAACTCACTTGCTAGCTTTCAGATAGCTAACAAGATTATCAATGGGCAGTGGACACTCTTTTGTTAGTTAAGTTATGACAAGATTATAGAGATATAATTTGATGCAACCCACTCAACTTTATATTATCCCAATTTCTTCAAATAACCGACTACGCCACCAGGGATTAAAGCATGGGAAAAGTTGCACAAGACAGGTCTGCTCTCTCAATTACAAATATTTCTATATAAAATATAATCTTTATTGTACAGTAAGATAAAATTAATCATGTATATTAACAATAACAAATAATGCCCGGCAACAATAAAAACAAGTTATTATTACAGAGCAGGAGCAGGTAAGGGTAGGTGTTGGATCTGGGGAAAACTAGTAACACTATATATACCCAAACAATACACACCATGCAACCCCTTAGGGAATATTTTTGCAAACTCACACCACCTTCTGAAAGAAGTTTATCTCATTCAATTTCTCACTCGCTTATTTGCTAATTTGGGGTTCCCCTTGCATTGGAATCAAACCCGGCAAAACAACAAAGCTGTAGTTGAAAGCTGTAAACCATGCCGGAAACCATCTATCAGTAAAGATGCATAAAATCATCCCAAAAGGCAAGAAGGACTGTAATCCGCATCAAGGAATGCAACCCAAATCATCCATCTAGCAGCCACTGCTCTAATGTTTCACATACTATTGCGGTAGTTTAACGCTGCTCGCTCCACTAACTCCAGGAGCCCACAGTGCTATCCTGCCTGTTTTTTGGATTTTCTTCATAGTCATCTAAGAGCAGCCAATTGGAAAATAGCACAATCTCTTCCTGTATTGTAAGCTCTAAGCACTTTCTATCTATTTCTTTTCAACTATAGGCTTTTACACTACCCAAAGATGGTATTTATGTTATTTCGCACAGTAGCAGAGCCAATGATTTTGTTAATTATAGAAAATGTCAAGGCAAAGAAAATGCCAGTGATGTGTTAGAAAGTGTGATTTATTCAGAAGGATAAGGTTATGTGGAAAAAATCAGCCCAGCTGGAGTTACTTGGCTTCATCAATACTTGCCTGTTGATTGCAGCAATCTACAAGCTACAGAATGATATCTACAGAAGCACTCCATTTATGCTTTGTAAAGACATTGAAATTGAGACTTTTCCAAAGAAAAGTCAATGTATAGGCATATGGTATATGAAGATGGTTTTGAAAATTATCTTAGTGGTTACAAACAGCAGGAATTTAACAGCAGGTAAAGTATAGTATTTAAATCTTTCAAGGGTTTTTATAACCTTACCTGAATATAAGTGTCAAATGTCAAAGCATGATGTAAACTTCCACTGTTACGCTAATGACACACAGCTGTACATCTCAGCTCGACCAGATGCGGATCGTCAGTTAGATAAAATAGAATTATGTATTAATGAC
>JAOTRA010113617.1:0-10365 GCA_026260255.1 Pseudolaguvia tuberculata
CATTCATTCATCTTCTTACCTGCTTATTCCCGAATCCGGGGTCACGGAGGTCTGCTGCGCCTATCCCAGCACACATAAGGCGAGAGACAGGGGGTACACCCTGGACAGGTCGCCAGTCTATCTCAGGGCAACACATAGACAAACAACCATTCACACACAGATTCAGTCCTATGGACATTTTACAATCACCAATCCACCTAATCTACATATTTTTGGACTGTGGGAGGAAACTGGAGCACCCGGAGGAAACCCACACAAGCGCGGGGAGAACATGCACACTCCATACAGAAAGATCCCGGCCAGGGATTCGAACTCGGGACCTTCTTATTGTGAGGCGATGGCACCGCGCCGCCCATGATCACATTTTAAAATTAATAATAATATTTTATGGGGGCGGCACGGTTGCTTCACAACAAGAAGGTCTTGGGTTTGATTCCCGAGCTGGGGATCTTTCTGTGCGGACCCCGAATTAGGAAATAAGCAGGTAAGAAGATGAATAATTGAATAAAAATATTTTATTATTCTATTCTATAATTAATACTGTATAGTACTTGGTAGCTTTGTTTTCTATTAAAAGAAACCGAGATATAGATCATAGATATCAGGTTATACACTCATTTTTAAAAATATTAATTGTCTATTCTCGATGCCGAGGTGAGGCACACGTCGTCTATCCAGGGTAATCAAACGTGCAAAACAAGAAATGGAATATAATTGAATAAATGTTCATGAAGCAACATCGGGTAAAGTTTTCATCATCATGGCTGTTTAATAAGCAAGTACAATAAACACATTTGTTCAGTGAAAATAGTTCCAAAGACAGACACAACAGATCCACAGCGCAGTCTATTCTTTGCTGGAAATGTTTGGAATGAATGTTTCATTAGCCCATGCATGTGTGTGTCTGTGTGTCTTTGTGTCTTTTCAACAATATGACCTGAAGAATGGTTGACAGGTAAGATGTCTTTTAATAAAGCCAGTTTGTCCTAAATATTTGGTCTTTGTGTTGTAAATGTGTATAATCTCCTGCACACAACACACAGCTGTTTTCCTCCATCATGGTCAGCAAATCCAAAGGAAAATATTATTATTGTCACTAGCAGGAGTACGCTTCTGCTTTATGTCTTGGCTTTGTTGCATGAGTCATCTTATACGCGCAGTGTGTGTGTGTGTGTGTGTGTGTGTGTGTGTGTTGATGTGTGAATCTTTGAGAGTGCATACAAAAAAATACAATTTATAGTTGAATTAAAATTCATTTTAAGTATAATACATCATACATTAGCATTTAACTGAAGCAAAAGGTGATACACTTTTATTGCAGATGTTGTTGGGTTGTACTTGACATTTATCATGATGTGGGAAGCAGTGAGATGGAAGATTATTACTTACAGCAACCTTGTGGAAAGCATGACTGCCTACATCAAGATAAACCTTATGGGTCAGTGCAGTCCTGTGCTAAGGGAGCGCACCAATTGACGTCATTAGGTTCATTAAAACAAATTTTATCTGATATATTAGAAACCAAGAAAGAAACATCTTGTCATGCCCTCTCAGTCACTGCCACACTCTCCCGAATGCTAATCCTGCTCACCTGTCTCCTGTTCCAATCTAATCATGCACGCTACTTAAACCCACTCCTCAAACACTCTGTGACCAAGCTCGTTCTAAGAAGCTAAAAGAACAGCGAAAGACTCTCTGATAATTATAACGTTCATTCTCTGTGTTTTCACTTGTTTCTGTCTGTGTTCCAGTGTTCCCAGGATCCCGATCGTGTCTGCCATGTCGTTCGTGTGATTGTTCGTCTGTGTCAGCATCTGTGTCAGCATCTGTGTCAGTGTCTGTGTCCAAGTCACCTCTCCGCCCCAGATCTCGCACCTACCCTTCCTGCACTCTCTCTTTGTGTGTCATTCGTCCGAAAATAAAAGATCTGTGCTTAATGCGAATGACCTGTCTGTGGTTCTATAGCGTAACACATCTTCTCTTCAAATATTGTGTAAAAAACATTTATCAGTGGAACTATATATAAGCGGTGGCTGCATAAACTCTACACATCCCGGGTAGATCATGTCAGAATCACTTTCTACCTTTGTTGTTTATTCAGCGTGTCACATATAAATAGAAAAAATCAATAAAAGGAAACCCTATAGCTATAGATGTGAACATGCCCAAACTCATTAATTCATACTCATTACAGCAATTACATTGTTTTCCTGGCAATATTTTACCATACAATTTCTTAACTTAACTTAAGCTATATAAATTCATTGATTCATCTTATTCTTCACTTATTTCCCATTTTGAGGGTCACAGGATTTTACTGGAGCGCACATACCAGGCATGGATACAACCTGGACTGGTCACCAGTTCATAGCAGGGCACACATAAATGAACAACCACACAGTCATACGCTCCTATGGGCAATTTAGAATCACTTAACCATTCAATGTTTTTGGACAGGGTGGCGCGGTGGCGTAGTGGATAGCACTGTTGCCTCACAACAAGAAGGTCCTATGTGTGCTGGGTTCGGCGCAGCAGACCCCCATGACCCCGAATTAGGGAATAAGCGTGTAAGAAGATGAATGAATGAATGTTTTTGGACAGTGGGAAAAAAATGGAGTACCCAGAGGAAAACCAAACTCTGCACATAAAGATTCCTGGACTGGGACTCAAAACCGATACCTTCTTAATGTGATACGAATGTGCTAAGCACAATGCCAATGCACCGGCCAGTTATATAATTTAACATAACAAAAAATGCCATTTTACAGAGATTTGTGGACGTTTTGTAAAAACTGCATACACAGGGGTTGCATTTTATTTTTAGTATTCATGATCATTTTATTTTAAACGTTTTAGGTTTAAACCCTCGAATTGACTTTTTTTTCGAATTTTTTTAGACCAAACATGCTAAAGAGAACAGTTGTAAAAATAACATAAAAACAACCAAAAGTGAACTGTCCTTCACTGATGTTTAATCCAGAATTTCAACTTTCCCAGGAAAGGAACAGATTTTTTGGAGAAGATCTTTGTTGAACCATCAAACCATTAAGGAGTATATGTACAGATCTGCTGTAGACTGTAGGAACAGGGGACTGCTCACTGTGATATCATGTTAACACGCCCCATTAGTGATACTGCTTTACTGCTTTACATGCCATCAAAAGTAATATAAATCAAGGCTGAACAGGGGGAGATATGGAAAGATGGCAGATTAGTATTCCAGCACCCAGCTTTCGAAAGAATATGATAAAACTGTGATTCTAGTGGTAAAACCAACAGATGAGCTACAGTTAAAAATCTGTAACATACAAAGTCCCTGGTAGAGCTGGTCTACCTATTAAACTAAAAATAAGCGTCAATAAAAAACTGTAAACAATCCAGGATTTATACATTCATTCGTCTTTCATTCATCTTCTCACCCGCTTATTGCCTAATTCGGGGTCAAAGGGGTACACACTGGACGGGTCGCCTGTCTTTCTCAGTGCAACACATAGGAAAACAACCATTCACACACATTCACTCCTATGAATAATTTAGAATCACCTGTAGACTGTGGGAGGAAACCGGAGTACCTAGAGGAAACCCACTCAAGCACAGGGAGAACATAAAAATCCCCAGTGTTTGGCAGATGCTTTTCTATAGCAACTTTCATTATTGTCAATGTCCATTATTCTTTTTTTTTTTTTATCTATCTGTGCACTTTTGGGTTATGGGCTTTGCTCAGGGGTCTATTGGTGGCAGCTTGGTGGTTCTGTGTATGAAAACCATAATCTTTCCATCATATTTAGTCTAAAACTTGAGCTACCACTTTTTAGTTGTTTTGATGGGTTTTTTTTTTTATGTTTAAGTATGCTAGTATGGTTCTTTGGTAATTCTATTATAAACAAAACCACACCATTATCCATTAAGGCTAATTCTGTTACCCAGAAAATTCAGTGCAAAGTATGTAGTACATCAATGTACTAGTCAATGTACTAGTTGCTTTTAATCAATTGAGTATTTTTTTCCTATACATGACTAACATTTAATTTCGTTTTAACAATATATTTTTTTCTGCCTACATGCGTGTGTCGCTCTTTCACTTTCAGTCACACAGAAAGAAAAATAAGTCAATTCATTTGCGCGAAGGAAGAGGTAGAGGAGGAGGAGGAGGAGGAGGACCTGGGGGAGTAATAGAGGGAGGGAGGGAGAGAAGGAAAAAGCTGCTGCTTTCCCCTCCTAATTTCCCGACCAGTGACCAAGACGAGTCACGCTTACGGAACCTCGACGACAGTTCAGAATAAATCGGATTATTAATTTGTTTATTAACGTACTAATTTATTTATTTAATTATTTATTTATTTATATATTTACTCTCCCAAGTCCTGTTTTTTCCTCCGAACATATCAACAGCCTGAGAGTTGTCAAAGGCACAAGGGACTAAACGCAGCCAGTCTTAAAGCAGAAAAGCCACATAGGAAATGTTGCTGATGGTAAGAGGAGGAGCCACTTTTTTATTTTTTTGTTTTGGCTTTTTTGTCCATTAGTTCAGAATCAAGTTGGGCGTGGATAACGTTACGTTAATAGCTTTTTAAATAGAATAAAAAACTGGATAAATATCTACCTTTATAATGAACAGAAACGGGCATGAACGCAGAATTAATTACAAATAGATTATTCAATGATAAAGAGATGCGAATAGTGGATTAAAACACATGGCTGAGCTTAAAATCCTCTATCCTGGTCTTGTAAATGGTCGGCTTCCTAACAGGGACCTCGAGTGGACTATTCAGCAGGAGAAAACTTATTATTCAGCCTGTACGGATGAAACGGCTTTTTTAATCGAGCGCCGCTGCGAGGCTGAACCGGAGACGGGCGAGAGAGGACCGATTAGTATTTCAGCACCACGGACAGAGCTTCAGCTTTGCCACCAGTGGGGAACTGATGAAGAGGTTCACGTGTGTCACGATGAGGAGTTTAAAAGTGACGTTGAAATGGAGAACCAGAACCCAGAAAGCAAGTGTGAGCACTCTTTCTGTGATCCCGATCTGTCAGAAGATGAACTGGCAACCGATTATAACGAAAAGTCGACTGATTACGGTTTTATTAGCGCAGTGACATTTTTGGTGGCTGGAATGTTTTTGGTGGTTGTTTCGTACACCGTCCATCGTGATGTGAGGGTCAGTCCAGATAGTGTGTCGGCACGGGAAATGGAGCGTCTAGCCCTTGAGAATGCACGAGTAGGCGCCCATCTGGACAGATGCGTAATTGCCGGTCTGTGTCTGCTGACTTTGGGTGGTGTAGTGCTCGCCACTTTACTCATGATCTCGTTGTATAAAAGTGAGATGGAAAGACGGCATGCATTCGCAAGCACCCAGCACTCAGCCAAACTTTATGGCTCTATCAATTTTAGAAGCAGTGGTAATCAAAAGAGTGTACCGTCACATCTGTCTCCAGAGGAGGATGATGCCATGATTGAGATCTTAATCTAAATCCTCTATATTTGTTCATCTTTATTCACATAGATGTATATTAGTTATGAATAATAACAGTCATCGCCAGTCACAGAGAAATTAATTGAAGGAGATTTGCAGATGAGTGTGTTTTAATATTGCAGTCGCTATTGTCCATTTATATAATAAAACTCATCAAATTCATCACAAACACTTCACAAAAAACACACAAACAATTTATTCTTCATCATAACTCTTACTTTTCAATATACAATACAAATCATTCATTAATCATCCATCTTCTAACCCTCTTATTCCCTCATTCATTCATTCATTCATTCATTCATTCATTCATTCATTCATTCATTCATTCATTCATCCATCCATTCATCTACTTTCCCTCTTTTTCCCTAATTCAGGGTCACAGGTCTTTGCTGGAGCCTATCCCAGTGCACTTAGAGTGAGAGGCAGGGGTACTGAGGGGTACACCGCAGGACCACACATAGACAAACAATCACTCCTATGGGTAATTTAGTATCACCAATCAACCTAAGGTACAAGTTTTTGGACTCTAGGAGGAAACCAGAATACTATGGAGAAACCCAGACAAGTGCGTGGAGAGCATGAAAACTCTGCACAGAAAGATCCCTGGCTTAGGAATCAAGCCTCACAACTTCTTGTTGGGAGGTGACTGTCCTAACCACTACGCCACTGCACCACCCTTGCCCGGATTTAACATTGTGAATTTTTGTAGCATCTCAACACCATTATGAAAAATCCCTATGATACTTTCTTGTAGTAAAAATCTATGGTTCAGCCTATGCATATAAACATGGAGTTCTGTTTGGTATCTTTGTTTAATCTGCGTTATGTTGTATGTCAGACTGTCATGTCTTAAATGTATCATCTCCAAGTCAAATAAAGTTGTGCACTTGCATGCACATAATCAATGTGTACACATTTATATGCTGAGTGGTCTTGTGTAGCCTACAATAATAAAATAATAAACAAGTTTGTGTTCACAGGTGTTTCTCTTGATCATACACACACATGACCACATACTTTATGCACTGAGACTATGTCAGGTTCATAGTCTGTGAGAGAAACCTTTGAATCTTGCATGTTCTTAGATTTTGTCTGCATTTTTTTTATGTTATTAGGAGTCACATTTCAATCAATATACAATCATTTTAAAGGATTTTCCAGAAGGTTTAGCTGGGATATACAGAGAGAAGGTGGTCGTCACTGCAGGTCAAAACCATTAAAAATTCCCAAAGCTCAGACAAAAATAGAACAACAATCAATCAAGCAATAAAATATCAAATGCGGATGTAAAAAAAAAAAAAGCAAGTGAATGATTGTTGAAATGTGCAAAGCTGTTTCGAATCTTTTTGCTTCCTCTTCTTGGATGCCAGCTGTAATTTCAGTGGGTATTCAGTCTTATTTGAGGCTTAGTAAAAATACATAGCGAAGTAGTAGGAGCTTTTCCGACACTGCTCAGGAGCACTTACTATGAGATGGATTAAATTAACCACGCTTACACAGCAAAACTGCTCTTCTGCAGTGAAGAAACATCACTGCAGCTCCATCACAAGCATACAGTTACAGTTTGGCATTTTGGCAGACGCTCTTATCCAGAGCGACTTACATTTGGTCCCCTTTTTACAACTGAGCAATTGTGGGTTAAGGGCCTTGCTCAATGGCCCACAATGGTTGCCTGGTGGAAGTGGGATTCAAACCCCGGTCTTTCTGGTATTGGTCCAACACCTTAACCACTTCCCACTTATACACACACCGTAGTAGGGTTTAGTCCCTGTACATGAAAATATTTACCTAAGGATATTAAACCATTTACACAGCTCTAATAAAAGCTTGAAAGATGTAAGTATGATTGTGGTTTGGTAGGGATATGACGAGATCTCTTGAGTCATGTGAAAATGTAATGGTAGAAGATGCCCTGCCAAACACACATTAAACTTCTCTACACAGGCTCAACTTTGTTTTGCCATAAACTTTACTTAAAGTCTGTTATTAATTTGTCTGACGGAAGTTGTGGCAGCTGTTGATCTGGTGAAAAAACTCATACTCCTCACTCATCTTCTTACCCGCTTATTCTCTAATTCGGTGTCACAGGGGTCTGCTTGAGCCTTTCCTAGAGCACATAGGGCGAGAGGCGGGGGTAAACCCTGGATAGTTTGCTCACAGACACATTCACTCCTATGGGCAATTTATAATCAGCATTTAACCTAATGTACATGTTTTTGGACTGTAGGAGGAAACCAGCGTACCTGGAGGAAACGGGGAGAACATGCAAACTCCGTACAGACAGATATCCGCGAATCAAATCCAGGACATTCTTGTTGTGAGGTGACCGTGCTATCCACCATGCCGACATGGCGAACCATGTTGCACACTGTTTATATGCTGTTAATCCCCACATAGTATATAATTAAAATATGAGTTTAATTTCAAAAAGTATATTTTCATCAATTTTCCCTGAATTTTATTATTAAAAATATCTTCTAAAAAGTCAATATAGCTCGTCTTGTCTCGTTCTTGTGAACCCAGTCTTGTGTCTTGTCTTGTCTGGTGGAATAAGTGTCTTGTCACACTCCTGTGAGGTGGTGATTAAAATGTTCTTTTAGACATCAACGCCACAATACATAACACTTTGCTGTATCTATACTACAGTATACGGGCCAAAGAATTTGGCCACCTGCATTCAGCATAAATGTTATAGATTGTTAAGTAGTAAATATTGATTTATTGGTGTGTTGGTAGGCGGAGCGTTGGCGTAGTGGATAGCACAAATCCGAAGTTTGAATGATGAATGAATGAATGAATAGTGTGTTTTAGATGCTGTGTGTTCTTGTTACCTAATAAACACTGGCACATTGATTGCGCTCTGTTATTTTCTCTGTTATTCACTAGTAGGCATTAATTCATCAGCGTAACCAGATTGAATTGTTTAGTCTAAATGGCTGTTTATAAGACAAGATTGTAAAGAAATCCTGATGTTCAGTCACTTTTAAATTAACATCATTTCATGTGATTTTTCCCCCCAAGTGAATCAGTGTATGCATGGTTTACATCATGTTGCTATTTTTTTTTTTCCATCTTTCCGTTTCCTAGTGTAATCAGTATAGGCAGCTGCTGGCAGGAAATAAGATTGGACTGAATAATGGGGTCACTGGAGGTCAAGGACATGGGTCTGCTCATTTGAAAAATAAAAAAGTACACATGAACCCCCAAAACACATTACTAGAAACCTCATTCTGTATTTATCTTGCATTATGCAACATCAATTATTATTATTGGCAAAGGCCAAGATCTACACAGCTATTAGATCTTTATTGTTTAACAGCATGTTGGACAGAATGATGCTTGTTATTCGGACTGTGTTGCATAGCAACAGCAAAAATAAAAGACAAGGCAAAAGTCACTAGGAGGAATGGCCTTGAAGTGAAAACACATAGAGGAAGGGCACCCATGTGCTGAATAAAGCTGTGTGAGTGGAGAATAATGCAAACTGTGTCAATGAATAGAAAAGACACTGACAATTTCTGTTTTATTATTTAGCTGTTAATTGTTGCTATATTCATTCATTCTTTCATTCAATCTTCTTACCCATTTTTTCCCTAATTCGGGAGTCAAGGGGTCTTCTGGAGCCTATCCCAGCGCAGATTCCCACGGACAGATCGGCAGTCCATTGCAGGGCACATATAGACGAACAACTACTCACACACACGTTCAATCCTATGAGCAATTTAGAATAACCAACTGACCTATGTTTTATGACTGTGGGAGGAAACCGGAGGACATGCAAACTCTGCACAGGAAGATCAACGACCCAGCAATTGAACCTAGAATCTTCTTGTTGTGAAGCGACCATGCTAACCACTACGCCACCGTGCCATCCTTGTTACGCTATATAATTCTGAGAATGTATGTCTAAAAAAAGAACATCTGATTAAGTATATTGAAGTTGTTGTGATCCTACACTCTGCTGCAAGGCTTTATTTATGCCCAAAGGAGAGAACAAAAAGAGATTTGCTATTTCCATCCCAAAATTGATCCTCCCTCCAAAAACAGCCTGTCCCTAAATGTTTATTTTATATCTATTTGTTTGTAAATGCAATGTTTATTACATCATACATTTTTAACTGCCTATAATGATGTTTAAAGCAAAAATATTCTGTGATCATCTTAGATATAAAAGATAAAGATAAAAGATAAAGGGTCTATTTTCTATCTTGTTTCCTCTCTCTTCAATTTGTGCAATAGTTAAAAAGGGGCAGCTTGCAACATGACCTTTCCACCCCGATGACTTGAACAGTCATTAAAAGATCATAATAGGTTCAATTACATGAACTTAAAATTTTAGTTTAAATTTATTAATTTTTTCTCCAGCAAATTACTTCTCATGTTTGCAATTGCAATATTGGTTGCTAAGCAACAAATCAGGTATTCTGTGATTTCTCATGATTGTGATTATTTTTTCATAATATTTATTTATTTTGGGTTTAAAATACCACAAAACAAAAATCATCTTTTTTAACTGCCTTTAAAAGCACATTTTTTTAAATTGCATTTCCGTCCTTTTTCTTAAGTGTGAGTTAATGACCATCGGCTGTTATCACCCACACCCTCCACACACTCCACACACACACACACCAAACACTCCACATTCGTGTCCTTTTAGAGCAGTGCTGTCCACGAGTACACATTGATCACATATCCATAGAAACTATAAGTCCCCTTGTTGCTAAGGAGAAAGCAACCACTGATATATCAGTGGGGGTGTGTGTGTGTGTGTGTGTGTGTGTGTGTGTGTGTGTGTGTGTGTATGTGAGTGAGTGTGTGTGTGTGTGTGTGTGTGTGTGTATGTGTGTGTGTGTGTGTGTGTGTGTGTGTGTGTGTGTGTGTGTGTGTG
>JAOTRA010113658.1:0-10364 GCA_026260255.1 Pseudolaguvia tuberculata
ATATAATGGGATGGGATGGGATGGTCAGTTGATCACTGATTAGTTTATATACAATTTCAAATAAAGGTCTAAAATAAATTTATACATTCATTCATCTTCTAACCCGCTTATTCCCTAATTTTGGGTCACAGTAGACTGCTGAATATCTCAGCACACAGAGGGCAAAAGGCAGGGTTAGACCCCGGACAGATTGTCAGTTCTTCGCAGGGTTAAGTCTATTTTCTCTTCATTATTTTATTATATTTTGATTTTTATGTTGTTTGAAATAGATTTTTGATTAACATATTTAAAATATACAGTATTTATCATATATTTCAGTCAGAAATTGTATCATACTGTAAGAATTCACAATGAAATCCAGAGATTAATTCTGGACCACAGAAATTAACAAAGATAATATCTGCTTATCCAAAACATACAATGTGACCTGTCAAGCACTCTAGAGGTCATGTGAAATCTGGGTTTTGCATGTCTGCTTTTGAAGCAGGAATTCAACTCTTTAAAAATGATATAATAATATAGGTAGAACAAACTCTAATTCAACTACAGAAACACTAATTCAACGTTACCATGCAATGATACAAAACACATTGCCACTATGTACAAATTGCAAAGTATGTGACTTATTAAGCATTAAAGTTTTATATTTATGTCCACATTTTATATCTGTTCAGTTTTGGTTTACAATTTTCTGTCGAACATTTTTGATTTTATGTGTGTGTGTACTGAGATGGACTGGCAACCTGTCCAGGGTGTACCCCCGCCTCTCGCCCTATGTTTGCTGGGATAGGTGCAGCAGACCCCCGGATTCGTGAATAAGCGGGTAAGAAGATGTATATATATATATATATTAGTCCAGATTCTTTGGGAGTCAAGTCAGTCTGCATCTTGCAAAGAAAGCATATGTTGCAAGAGCACATATGTTCCTTCACTGAAGCAGTGGTTTTCCATCATTCCTTAGAACATTTCGTACTTGGATGTGTGCGCGACACTATAGAACAAAGCTTTTACATATCCCTGATTCCACTAATGCTTTATAAGCATTTCTACAACATTCTCAACATGACTACTTTTAAACAGCACTGCTTTAATTTACTTGCTTAATTTACCGTGTTGGTTTATTGACAACCAAACGGGACAGCCTTGCAGTCTGGTGGAAACATCTAATAAAAGTTCCAGGATGAAGGCCAAGAAAATCATGTCTTTTATCAAACATAACCCTATGTACAGAAAACACCCTGGGTGCATTGGAAACATTTTTTGGCTCACTTGTTAAAACTCTTGATACTCAATTGAAATAGATGTTTATAATGTTCTATTTTATTTGAGCTTATAATTTATTTTAATTTGCATGACAAAAGCCTTAAAAAAGCAATTAACCAGGATATTTTGTCTTCATATAAGGGGATTCAATTTTGTCACATACATGATTTTACACAGTACAACATATAGTGTTGATATTCTTCGCATATCCCATCTTATGTAAGTTGTACAGCACCCCTGGAGCAGGAAGAGTTAAGGGTGTTGCTCAAGGACCCAGCAGTGGTAAGGGTGGGGCTAGAACCCAGGTCTTTCTGATCTACCGATCAACAACCTTAACCATTGAGCCACCACTGACCCCTTTGTATTTATATAATCTGTCAACCTAAACAATATCATTGTTACGTAATTACGGGAATCACCAGGAGTCAGACGTTAGGGAACACACTTTTATTACAACAAGTACAACAAACTATATAATTAAACACAAAACAAAACGAAACCGCGCAGCAACGCTGCTCTAATGAAAACCGTACTTATCTTACGGATACTCGAACATGGAAACATTCTGAGATCTGATGGGGACTCATACATAGACGTTTCTGAAAGAAGGCAAACATTTATCCAACAACACACTTGGTGCTACCACAATAATATACGCCATCGTAAGTAAGGCGCTCACCTTAAATAACGCCCCATCACCCGGCTGATTGATCGCATCCCTGATAGAATCAGTAGTGCAAGCTGTGGGACTGTTTCTTTAACTAATCATATTTCAAGTTCGACTATCAAATTTGATTTGTCATATAATTAATCATACACAGTAAACATAAAATAAATACAGTATTATTATAAATATATGTGGTAATAGGTATATGATGTTTCTTGTGCTGAAGTTAGTGTGCTAGTCCAGTATATGTGCAAATGTGCAGATAAAGTGTAAAATTGTGTGAATATTGTATGTGAATATGGTGAGGCATAAAGCAACAAAATGTATGGTATCAGGTTTAGGAGAAAGTTGTTCTCCTTGCACCATGTCTCCAGTTTCTCTTGAGGTAGGCTGTCTAATTGTTGTTGGAGATCAGGCCCACAACAACAGTGTCATCAGCAAACTGTGTACAGCAGGGAGCTGAGAACACAAAATCGTGCAGAGCTTCAGTGCTGAGGTTGATGGATGGATTTTCCCACCCTTGTGGTCAGGAAGTTCAAAGAAGTTTTTATTATCATTTCAACCATATATGACTGAGCAGTGTGCAGTGAAATGAAACAATGTTTCTTCAGGACCTTGGTGTTCCATTGACAAAGGGATGGGTTAAGGTTTGGTTAGACAGGGGAGGGATGGTAGAGATTTGTGTTACTGTATTAGTAGCTTTAATAAAAATTGTTTTGACCCACAATACATGAAATGCCTCTCTTTCTCTGTAATGCCATCTTGTTTTATTTTAATGGTTTCTATTATTGTGACATGATAGTGTTGTAAGTCCCCACCGAAGGCCTGAGTACTAAATGTAAAGTCCACCACTGCTATAATTCCAGTCTGCTATTGTTACAATGATGGTTACAATGATTTAATGACACACTTTAATGTTTCAGATCATCAAACAAATTTAAATATTAGTCAAAGATAACATGAGTAAACACAAAACACAGGTTTTTATTATTAAGGGAAAACAAAATCCAAAACTACATGGCCCTGTGTGATAAAGTGTTTGCCCTCCTGTTAAAACATAACTTAACTGTGGTTTATCACATCTGAGTTCAGTTTCTCTCGCCACACACAGGCCTAATTACTGCCACACCTGTCTGCAATCTGTAACGTTCCGGTAGAGGACAGAGGAGATGAATCCATGTTGCATAGTTCAAGTAATATTTATTGGGCAAGGGATGGGGAAGGCAAACAAATCCAAATCGAGTTTCAAAAGAGTAGTCAAAGAAGCATAGCATAATGTCAAAATCCAGAGGTAATCCAAACATGAGATACAGAAGTCGCTTAGTAAGGCCTAGGGAAACAATACGTCTTCAGAGAACCACCTGCTTATATAGGTGGGCCACGCCCTAATGGCTGAAACAGGAAGTGGACTTCTAAAACTCGGGCGAGGGCACCCTCTGCAGGTGGTCCTCCAAAATTCTAGTCCTTACAGTACCCCCTCCCCTAGGAATGCCTCTTGGTGGTCATCTAGGGTGCCCCCTGGGACGAGGACCGGGAAGCTCAGGGTGTCGGGCATGAAACTCTCGTAGCAATGAGGGGTCGAGAATGTTGGACGCCTGCAGCCAGGACTGCTCCTCTGGACCGTAACCCTCCCAGTCCACCAGGTACTGTAGTCCACCTTGCCTCCGTCTAGAGCTGAGGATCTCCCATACGGTGTAAGCCAGTCCCTCCTCCAACTCAATGGGTGCTGGCGGCTCCTGCTCACCGGGGTTGCCTGAGGGAACATAGGGCTTCAGGAGGGAAACAGGGAAAGTTGGGTTAATACGGATATGCACTGGTAATTGAAGTCCGATTGTACTCATTAATTTGCCGAACGACCTTGAAAGGCCCAATATATTTAGGGCTGAGCTTCCTGCAGAGGAGGTTGAGCTTTAAGTTCTGGGTAGAAAGCCACACTCTCTGCCCGGGCTGATGCTTAGGTGCCGGCCTTCGACGTTTATCAGCGCGTTGCTTCCGCTTGCAGACAGACCTCTGCAATCTTACATGCACCCCCTCCCAAGTCCGAGCACTGAGCTGGTACCAGTCCGCCACTGACTGCACGCAGGATAGATCTCATGTCCATGGAAACAGAGGAGGCTGGTACCCTAGAACACATTGGAAGGGCATTAAACCAGTCGCTGAACGTCGAAGGGAATTCTGTGCATACTCAGCCCAAGGCAAAAACTCGCTCCAGCGCTGTTGTTCCTTTGAGCAGTACGTACAAAGGTAACGTCCCAACTCCTGGTTCAAACGCTCGGTCTGTCCATTAGACTGTGGGTGATAACCAGAGGTGAGGCTCAAATTAATGTCTAGACGTTTGCAGAACTCCGCTCAGACTCTAGACGTGAACTAAGGCCCGCGGTCGGAGACAATGTCCTCAGGTAGGCCATAAACCCTGAAAACATTGCAGAACAACAGATTAGCAGTCTCAGAGGCAGTAGAGAGGTTTTTTAACTGGATAAGCCGGCAAAACTCTGAGAACCTATCGACCACTGTTAATACTGTCGTGTATCCCTCTGAGGGCGGCAGGTCCGTGACAAAATTTATAGCGATGTGGGACCAAGGCCGCTCGGGAACAGGTAGGGGGTGTAGCAACTCCTCGGGTAGATGACGTGGTGTTTAAGCACACCGCACACGATTGAACATATGCTCGCATCTCCTCCAGCAGGGCAATAAGCAGCTCGAGGGTTCTTCTCAAACCGGGGTGCCCTGCGCTTAAAGAGGTGTGAGCCCAAGTCATCAGCCAGTTACGAAACTCTGGACACACAAAAATCTTACCAGGTGGTGTGCTCCGTGGCGGAGACTGGCATTCGTTGGCTACATGTATTTCTTTCGCCAAATCCCACAATACAGGAGCCACCACCACACTGGGGCTAAGGATAGTCTTGGAACCTCCCTCCTGATCCACCAGATCGTGTCTGCGCGAGAGGGCATCCGCTTTCCCATTCTTTGACCTCGGGCTGTAAGTCACAACAAAGTTAAAGCAAGTGAAGAAAAAAGCCCAGCGAGCTTGACGAGCATTCAGCCGATGAGCCCCCTTCACATATTCCAAGTTTTTATGGTCTGTAAGCACTGTGAACGGATGCGCACTACCCTCCAGCCAGTGCCGCCATTCTAATAACGCCTCTTTAACGGCTAGCAACTCCTTTTTGCCAACATCATAATTACTCTCTGCCAGGGTGAGCTTTCTTGAAAAGTACGCGCAAGCGTGCAGCTTAGGAGGTGAACCGTGTCTTTGCGACAATATAGCTCTGATTCCCTGATTACTACCTCCACCACAAAAGGAAGACCAGGATCCGGGTGCTTGAGCATGGGGGCAGACGTGAACTTGTGCTTGAGTAATTCAAACGCCTTAGAGGCAGCTTCCGTCCATTTTAACTTAGTAGGTTTTCCTTTAAGCAAGGAGGTTAAGGGAGCTGCAGTATGGCTAAAGGTCCTAATGAATCGCCTGTAAAAGTTGCCGAATCCCAGGAACCGTTGTAACTGCTTCACTGTACGAGGAGCAGGCCAATTTCATACGACCAGCACCCAGTTAGTCATTTAGCAGACGCTCTTAACCAGAGTGACTTACATTTGGTCTCTTTTTTACAACTGAGCAATTGTGGGTAAAGGACCTTGCTCAAGGGCCCACAGTAGTTGCTTAGTGGAGGTTGGAATCGAACGCCGGTCTTTCTGGTACTAGTCCAACACCTTAACCACTAGGCTACCACTTCCCACAGCACCCGACCTGGCTCCATTGTGATACCAGAGGTGTTTATGATGTAGCCCTGGAATTGTACCTCAGAGGTATGAAATTCGCACTTCTCAGCCTTTACGAACAGCTTTTTCTCCAGCAGGCGTTGCCCCTTGTGCCCCTTGTGCAGCTCCTTGCCCTGGGAATGTACACTATGACACACACATTTAGAAACTCTCGCAGCACATCATTAATGAAGGCTTGGAAGACCGCGGGGGCATTGCAAAGCCTATATGGTATGACCTGGTACTCATAGTGCCCCTTTGGGGTAACAATGGCGGTCTTCCATTCGTCACCTTTTCGAATACGCACCAGGTTGTAGGCACTGCGTAAATCCAGTTTTGTAAATACTCGGGCATCTTTGAGCTGTTCCAGGGCTGACAGTACTAATGGTAGGGGGTAATGGTTGTACATTAAATTAATTGGTGAGTGTGTGTGTGTGTGTGTGTGGCCCTGCAATGGACTGGCATCCTGTCCAAGAAGTACTCTTGCCTTTTGCCCTATGTGCGCTGGGATAGGCTCCAGCAGACCCACGTGATGTTGAATTATGGAATAAGCATGATAGAAGATGAAATGATTTTGTAATAAATATAATATTTATATTATGTAGTGTGTTACCCACTTTCTGTACATCTGCAATGAAAAGTCCATAGAAATGGGGAAAAAAAATCAACAAATTAATTATAATTCATTGTTGCTTAATTAAGTGGCGAGGTGGCGTAGTGGATAGCACGGTCACCTCACAACAAGAAAGCCTCCGGTTCAGGGATATTTCTGTGTGGAGTTTGCATGTTCTCCCCGTGCTTGCATGGGTGTCCTCCGGATACTCCAGTTTCCTCCCATAGTTCAAAAATATGCAGATTAGGTCAGATTAGGCGCCAGCAGATCCCCATTACCCCAAATTAGGGAAAAAGTGGGTAAAGATGAATAAATGAATGTTAGATTATTTCATTTTTTATCTAACCCATACAGGTTATAATACAATGACTCCAATGCTCAAAATATCGCTTTTACGTTGGCATTTTTTCTTCATCTGTTTTCATTTCTGTGTTTCTGTCTCTATTTTCTCTGCTTGCTCTTTCCCTTGCTTTTGCTGATTGACACCAGAGTAATGGCACAGAGATGCACATACCTTGGCTTATCGTCAGAGCAGCATGCTGTTAAAATACACTGACAAAGGGAGAGAGAGAGTGAGGGACAGGGAAAAGGTAGACCGAGGTGAGCTGAAAAAACAAAGTGGAAGAGCTGGAAATTAAAAACAGAATAAGGAGAAAGTCAGAAAAAAATTGTTAGGGAAATAAAGAGAGAGGGGGGTGTAATAAAACTATATATATATAAAGGAGGTGCAAAAGAGGAGAGAAAGGGAAATGACAGAAAGTAGGAAAACGTAGGAGAGAAAGTAGTAGAGGAAGGGGAAGGATGAAAAGAGAACGCAAGGACATGAAAATAAGTGAAAGCTGAATAGAAATAGAGAGAAACAAGGGAAAAAAGTGAGGTTAGAGGTAGAGGAAGAAGAAAGGCAAGAGGAAAGAGAGAAAAAATAAAACAAAAGCAAGAGATAGAAGTAAGAAAAAGGGTGAATTAAAGAAGAAGAAAGAGAGTGAGAAATCTTGTCTTCATTGTTTGTCTGCTTTTCATGTCATGCTCTTCTCATGTAGCCTCCTGTCTTTTTAATTAAAATACACATAGTGAGTATCCACTGACATCGTCACATTCAGATTTATAAATATATGAACCCTACAGAGAAGCTTATTCAACATTTAACTTGTTTTGTTTAAAATGCATCTTTACATATACAAACTGTAGCATAGAAAAAGATACCTTTTAAAGAATATTATTGTCCTATCTTTACTTATAAATAAAGTCCATGCACTGCTCCTTTGGAAGAAAAACCTCGATAACTTGTTTGTAAAAGTCCTCCTTATCTTTATTCAGTTTTAAAAATGTCTCTCTGTGAATCCCAGACATCACTATTGCCACCTGCCATTAGGCAGGAAAACTGCGTGCCTCATGCTATTTTTTCCTATGACCGCTCAGCACAAGAATAGGTTACACAAACACAGTTGTTGATATATGAAAAATAATAAATGAACTATTTGGTTTCCAGGACGACGATGCTACGGAAGGGGGAGTGGCCTAGTGGGCTTCCTCACATAACCACTTCCCATTAACGGATGCCTCCCGGCATCCACGAGCATAAACAAACAAACAAACAAAAAAAACCAACAACACCCTCCCCCGCCCGACACACCAACCAAAATTCACAAAGTAGAATGGGGGGGATAGGTTGGCACATACAAAAGAAACCCCCAAAACAGCCATTCCCCGAGTTGACGAAAATCAATAAACAATACAGAAAAGGAGAGAAATAAAACAACACCTCATAGTCAGCCCACAGTACATAAAGACATAGCGGGGGGTCCAGGACCCTGTATACTCTATAATTGGAGTGGGGTATGATCAGGGCGAGGCTTCCAGGCCTCCAAAAGGACGTGATATGGTTCCCTAGTCTCGCATGCGGGGAACTCGGACGGGGACGCAGGGAACTCTGACGGGGATGAAGGAAACTCTGAAGGCCGCGAAGGGAACTTGGAAGGGGCCAGAGAGAACTCGAAAGGGACCGGGGGGCCGCTGGGGACTCAGGAGGGACCAGAGGGGCCTCAATAGGGAACTTGAAAGGGATCAAAGGGGTCTCAGTGGGGAACTCGAAAGGGACCAGAAGGGCCACAAGGGGGAACTTGAAAGGGACCAAAGGGAACTCAGCGGGGAACTCTGGAAGGACCCGCTGTGAACTCAGGAAGGACTGAAGGGAACTGTGGAGGGTCCGAACGTATCTCTGGGAACTCACTAAGGGACTCAAAAGGATCCAAAGGGAACTCAATATGGGACTCAAAAGAGACCAAGGGGGACTCAAGAGGGACCGAGGGAGACTCAGAAGGTAATGAGTGGGACTCTAAAGGGACCAAAGGGGACTCTAAAGGGACCGAAGGGGACTCTGAAGGGACCAAAAACAAAAGTTCTGATGTAGAGGGCTCTGAGGCAGACGCAGAGGGCTCTGATGCAGACGCAAAGGGCTCTGATGCAGACGCAGAGAGCTCTGGTGAAGATGCAGAGAGCTCTGGTGAAGACGCAGAGGGCTCTGGTGAAGACGCAGAGGGCTCTGGTGAAGACGCAGAGGGCTCAGGAATGACCTTTTCTAGCCGAGGGTGACCCTTCGTTGGACAGCACAATCCAGTTAAAACGCTAACGATTGCCGTCAGACAAAACAATAAGGTCTACGGCAGGAACCACAACACTTAACTGAGAGGCGTCGGCGTAAGCTATGTCTGTGAGCAGTTCTCCCGTGTAAAACTCATAGGAGCATCAGTCCTGATACAAGCTCAATAACTCGCGATGCGCAGATCAGCTTATATAATGCGTCATCGCCCTGGAACTATTTGGTTTCCAGGACGACAACGCTACGGGAAGGGGCATGGCATAATCTGCTTCCTTACAATTTAATTAATTTTTAATTTTAAATTTCCATGATGACAAGTGAATCTGTGTCTCACCTGCCTCCCCTGACTGCATATTACTGTGAGTATCACACACTCACTAAGAAATATGAATTTTTCTCATTTTTGCTTCATATGTTTCATAAGACAGGATGCTGCCTCAGGCTGCGATTCTCATAGGCTCATAAATCCTAACACATGCCGACAAATTAATTTCTCTTCATGGTTCACTAGCGATTGTTATTTATACAAAACAGTTTAAGAAATGGGCGGAGACACAGGGGCTTGCATGATAGAATTGTCATGCTACACTGATTACAACTTTGGACACTATTATGAGCTAAGTAGGTCCCACATTACAATTTGTCTATTCGAAAATGAGGTGTCGTGAGGAGAATGGAAGTTTAGATGAAAGGGGATATAAATTATTTATTAAAATGAAACTAAACATGGATGTTGACTAGGACTCTAAACAAAGAAGCATGATTACAGCTAAATGGCACGGTAACATCACAGAACAGAGCAGTATTGGAACAATGATAGATGCAAGTTGAAGACTGGTAACCTTGTCTTTTGTGTGCTGGGATAGGCTCCAGCAAACCATGTGACACCAAATCAGGTAATAAAGGGGTTTGGAAATGTTAGGTGATTTTGTTCAAACCCTGTTCTGTTCTGTTGTTTGAAGGGCTGTACACATCTAAAAAGCAATTATTAAGTTAAGTGATTTAAATGTATTTATATGTATTTATATATTCTATGTAAGGTGCAGGACTAAGAAGCTGAAAATATTTTTGGTCCGAATTTTCATTGGCTTTCTTACTTGCTTCTCAACATGTGCACTATACTTACTTAACGGGGAGCTAATCAAAAAGTTTGGACCATTACACTCCGGTTGTGCAAACCCTCTCCAATGTTCCAAATGTGGGAATCTTGACTGCTATTATTGGGTCCTGGAGCAAGACTCTTAACCTTTTCTGCTCCAGGGGCTCTGTACTATAACTGACCCTGCACACTCATCCCAACCTTCCACGGTTGAATTAGTGACTAAAAACATTTTACTATATGTTGTATTGTGTATAATCATCTTCTTCTTCTCCTTTCGGCTGCTCCCGTCAGGGGTCGCCACAGCGGATCATTCTTCTCCACCCTACCCTGTCCGCTACATCTGCCTCTTTCACCCCAACTACCT
>JAOTRA010113677.1:0-10362 GCA_026260255.1 Pseudolaguvia tuberculata
TAGGGCATCCTGGACAGGTCGTCTGTCCATCACAAGGCTCACATAGACGAACACACACACACACACACACACACACATCAACCTTATGTACATGTTTTTGGACTAAGTGAGGAAACCGGAATGCCTAGAGAAAACCCACACAAGTGCAGAGGGAACGTTCAAGCTTATCATATCTAGCATATATGCCATCCTGTGTTGTAAATGCAACGATAAATTTGATAGAGTTTCCATCCTGGCTTGTTTTTATCTTAGGTTTGGGCGGTCACTGATTGCTATTAATGGGCAGTGGTGGCTTAGTGGTTAAGGTGTTGGACTAATACCAGAAAGACAGGGGTTCGATTCTCAGCACCACCAAGCCCTCTCTGTGAGTCCCTTAACACCCAATTGCTCAGTTGTAAGTCGCTCTGGATAAGGGTGTCTGTCAAATGCTGTAAATGTGAATATACTGTATCAGCAGTATAGATTCCACCTATCCCGAGAACAGTCTCAGCGGTTTTTTCTTAAAGGCCCAAGCTGTTCCTCGTCGAATTAACTAATACTCATTGCCAAGTAACAGATGGATAAAGCTACTAAAGAATAATAATACCAGAAGGCTAGACAAAAATACACTTACAGTTTAATACATTTCATTCAATGTTAATTTACAGTTTAGTTTATATTATATTATATTATATTATATTATATTATATTATATTATATTATATTATGAAATAGGTTAGTTGCGTGTCTAAAAGTGGCAAACCCAGCCACAGCAATGTCATCAGAAACTCTGGGTGTTGCTATGCTATAGGTTTGTTTGTGTTTTGGTGTAAATGGGTTTGGCTGTGCTCAGTATGGGTTAAAGTTTTCTCCCTTGGATGGAATGTTAAGATCCTCCCATTCACATTAGCATAGTGATAGTAACCAGACTATACTAAACAGTATGACTAAAACCATCTTTATTTGCGGCTGTCTTTAAATACAGAATTATATCAGACAGGTTTGCACACTTGCATTTTTCACTTTAGAGAAAAGCTTCCACACCTACACAGGACATTTTGCTGAAAAAAATGGAAAATAATCCTCTAAATCCTCCAAACAGCAAGAATATCAAAGGGAAACAAAAGGGAGATGTTTGCTTTAGTCCCCTAAAGCTCACATACGTCTCTTTCGGAGTTTCAGTTCATTCATTCATTCATTCATTCATTCATTCATTCATTCATTCATTCATTCATCTTCTTGTCCTCTTATTCCCTAATTCGGGGTCATGGGGGTCTGCTGGTGCCTATCCTAGTGCACATAGGGCAAGAGGCGGGGTACACCCTAAACGGGTCACTAGTCTATCTCAGGGCAACACATAGACAAACAACCATTCACACACACATTCACTCCTATGGACAATTTACAATCACCAATCCACCTCATCTGCATGTTTTTGGACTGTGAGAAACCGGAGTACCTGCAAACTCTGCACAGAAAGATCCCTGGCCCGGGAATCGAACCCAGGTTCTGTGATTCAGCTTTATTCAAATATACCACCAGCTATAGTATGCAAACATTACGATAGCCAGAGGAAAACTGGGTGCATTAATTTGATATTATAATTTACAGTCTTTTGTAGTAAAATGAGTCATTATTTAGATAATTTATTGTTTTGATTTATTGTGTTCAAAATAATTAGAACTACCTTTCTAATTTTCATTAAACACCATGTTAACAAGGTGACAACAACTTCATAGGGTTACACTAGTTACACCGGTCTCGGGTTGGGATATAGGTTGGGGAACAATCTGTTCTTGTAGTTTATTGTTAGTAGCAGGAAGATTATATGGAAAAATGTAACAAGGATCAAACAGGAAGGACCAGATATAACTGGGTCAGAGAATCTCCAAAACACTATCTAGTTTTTTTTGGGTGTTTCTGCTATGCAGCGGTTACCAGCCATCAAAACGAGATAAAGAAAACCCAGGCATTGGGCAGGTGATCCTTGAGTGTTTCAGAAGGTATCAGATTCTCTAAAACAACATTGTATCCATGTTTTAAATGTAAAGATCTACTATGGCGTGACACAATACTGACCATTGTGTTGTGTTTGTTGTTATGTTGATTACAAAAGTGGAAAGGTCTCCTTAGGACAGGGTGTTGTCCTTGTCCGAATCTCTGTACATTCACATCATGCCAAGTTGAGAATGAGGAGTGACGACAGTAAGTTTGGGTGTAATCATGACGTCCTGTCACTTTATTGCTATTACTATAGCTTAGTGATGAAGTCCAGTGATCGGATGATCATAAGCTCAAATTCCATTAATGGCAAGTTTTATATTTGTTCAGATGTATAAGTATCACTAAGCTAAATATAAGTGCTGGAAAAGGATCTCTAGCATATTCTGTAATTAAACATATGATTAAAAAAAATATAAATATATTTATCAATTATATAAAAAATGAACACAATAAGAATGAATCAAATACAAAATGGTTATGGATTCATCACTTGACATTTGGTTTATAATTTACGCTACACAACCTGATTCCTATGGGCAAATTCTTCTGCCTACAACTAAAAGCAAACACTGAATTATCCCACTAATGGGATTTCATCCAAAATATATTTGTTATTTTTATATGCATCATTTCAAAACCCTTTATATTATTCGCTTGATATCTTGTTCATGATTTTGTTTGGAACAAAATATAAAACCTGGTAGACATTTTGCTTTTTAACCAAACATTTATTACCGGTGATTAATTTATTTAGAAAAACAGAAACTAAATCAACAGTATGGAAAATAATTTTGGAATAGAATGTCACAGTTATAGCCAGTAAGTGAGCTGTGTTTAAGGCAACATGCATACACAATGCTTCAGTTTGTATTAATGTATGTAATATTTCAGCTCTGGTTCCACAATTCAAGCCTATAAAGAAAAAAATTGGGGGAGCAGGTGGATTAAATTAAAATACTAATTCTTGTTGACACCTCTTATTAATATCATTACCTTCTCTGAGCTTTTTATCCATCATATTCATCCAGTCCGGCATTTGCTCTCTGGGTCAAGGGACTGTTCATTTTTAATCATTTTAATTCTGGAGGACGTTCCTGGTGGTTGTTGTTTTTTTTTTTTTTTTTTTAAAGATTTTTCTGACCTGCTTTGTGAAATCCAAAAGCCTGAGCTTTAGTGTTCACTGAGATTATAGGCACTAGTACAAAGAGTTAGTAAGACACGGGTTTAAGATGTCTTTAAGATAATACACATATAGCTTCTAGTATACTGTGTAAGCTGTCTCAGTGTGTGGTATATACATAGAGTATCTTTCTCGATTATACAGTATGTGTATATGCGAAACAACCCCTAAGCATAAGCAGGTTGTAATAAAACAGTTTCAGAATATAGAACACTGTAGGTCTGTGTGTGCTTTGTGATGGAGGATAATTACAACTAGTTCACACGTCTGAGGATACGCCTTCATGAAACACAAAGAAAATGAGGATTAAATGCAGGTGGAGTCATTTTGAAGTTTCTAGAAATGACTAATGGAACAGGGAGGAGATGTTATGTGAAGTGTACCAACTAAGGGAAAAAACCTCAGCGTGATCATGTGTCCTGATTTTGATTAATTAAAAGGCATTAAGGTATCATACCACTACTGTATCTCCAACCGTTTAACCTATTTAAGAATCAACATTTCTTTTGGAGGGATCAAAACACAAGAAACTTTGGAAAACTGAGTGCAGTTAACATGAACTCCTCTCCTTCCACTGAGCTGTTGAAAATCAGACAGACAAGACCACGGGACGAGAGACCCTGAAAAACACAAGGAAATACATTTAGCAAAGGGAATCATTTCCTCTACCATAAGCAATATTCATCTCTGGGTTGATGGTATTGCACTGTTGTACTGTCCAATAGCAGTACATCCTGAATAGCTTTATTCCTCCTTATTAAGTATGTGTTGCATTGTTTCAGAAAAGTGGGAAGTGGTTGCTTTGTGGTTAAGGCGTTGGATCTCCCAGCACCACCAAGCCATCACTGTGGGCCCTAATTTCTGTGTTGTTTGAAGAAAGTGAATGTAAGTCTACCAAATGCTGTAAATGTAAGAGAGTTCCAGTACCACCAAGCCACCACTGTGGGAATCTAAGTAAGGCCCTTAACTCCTAATAGCTCAGTTGTATAAAAGCATATTCCAGTATTCCAGGATTTTACGGTGCAGCTATTAAAAGTTTAATGACTTGTGGATTAAAAACTTCACACCTCTGTATTGTCTGAAGGTCTGGCTATGCAAGAATACTCAGGAGACTAAACAAACTCTGTACTAGAGGTTTTTTTTTTTGTTTTTTTTTATTTTTACAATAATCAAGACAAGAATATTGTAGCTTGTTTTGTTACTATAGAAATGTTATGCACGATCACATTAACATAAACCTGTGATTTATATTGCATTTATGACATTATTTGTCATATACACGATTTCCGCAGTGATGTGGTTTAACCAATGTAACAAATGACTTTTCTTATACTTACCTATTGTTCTGCATCTGCAGCTGGCTCTACAGCTTCCTCAGTATGGGATGGTTGAGCCTGAGAGAAGATACAGAACAAACAGCTTAGATCTGAACTCATGTTTTTGTTATATCCCCTATTAGACATCCCCCTCCATTTACACTCGTTTTTGAACGAAGAAAAAATGATTAGTTTTGATGTATATGAAAGGAAATATGAATTTAGAATTATGGGGAAATATAAAAACACATTTGTTCATGCCTTTAGGATTACTCATTGATGACATTAAAATGGGTGGTGTGGAAATGGCAGAGGTGAAAGTCCAAAATTTTCCTAAATCCATTTTTGGGGTTTGTTCTGGAGTAGTACTATATCTCAGACATGTCGAATCAGGCTTGTTAAACAGGAGCAGAACTGTGTAGTTTGGGGTAACAATCAACATCATATGCTCTGGGAATTAAAGGATTTCTCAAGCACCATTAATGCAGTAATGCCCCAAAGATCTCACTGTTTTAGGGCTAAGCTACCAAATGGAAAATAAGAAAATGCCAGATAAGGTTTCAACATTGATAGAGACTGAGACTGATCATGAGACTAAGACTAATACTCTCATTTCACAATAAATCTATTGCTTTCTTATAAAACCTTCCAGAATCCTTTAATAAATAATTTAATGTTAAAGGCTCATGAGGAGGAACCAGGAGATCATGCTTGAATGTCTTAACTCATGTGAGCACCTCAGTAAGCAGATGTTCATCCTGCCCCAATCACACATGAAAAAACACATCAGCATTATCAGAAAAGTCATCACAAAACAAATCTATTATATAAATACAGCTATTAGTTTAGACGTTTACCGGGTTGACCAGTCCAGTAGACGCCACCACAGTCTCCAGACCCTCCACTGCCTTCTCTGATACCTCATTGGCTGAAGATACTGCTGCATCTCCTACAAGGTTCGCCTGCTCAGTTGTCTTCTGGGCAACTTGGAAAATAAAACTATTTTTTATTTTTATGTTTTTTTTATACATATGGAACCACATTATTTATTTTATGTATTTTATGTACACTGTTGATCACAATTCACATTTTATACATACACTATATTGCCAAAAGTTTGGGGTCACCTGAGCATCACAAAAACCTGATTTCAAATTTCAGATCAATTCCCATTTTGCTATTTTATAAAGATCCAGACTTCTAAGACTTTGTGCCAAACACTTATGGTAGTTTTTTTTCACTCCAATAGCATGTGCTAATGGAGCTCAGGGGCTTTGTGCTCAGGGTCATTGTCATGCTAGAATAGTGTTGGTGTCTCTCAGTTCATTGAAGAAATAATCTGAAACAATCTGATCTGATGGTCAGGTGACCACAACCTTTTGGCAGAATAGTGTATCTGGTATAAGACAAGAATCAATGAAATCATTAATAATAATTGTTCTTTGCATTACAATAATCAACGTAAATAACTTTATTAAACATTACTTATGTTTTGTGTTTAATTTTATACAATGTCAGTGAAATACTAATAACCTTCAATCTATCCAATAGTAACAATCAATCCTTAACAGGGTTTATTCTTTAATTATACAAAAATGCAGTTTGTCCTATTACAGTGACATTTTACCAAAATTTCTTAGTGAATATTTCCTCTCCTCACAGAAAAAAAGTTTGCACAATTACACAATCACAATATTTTTCTTATTAATTTCTAAGGTGTATTTCTAAGCAATTGGGTTTGGAAATGTTTCTACATAGGTAAACTTGCCAGAGTAAGAGGGAAGTGGAAGCTTAGTGGTTAAGGCATTAGACTAATACCAGAAAGACCGTGGTTCGATTCACAGCTCCACCAAGCATCAGATTTATAGTCCTCTGGAATATAAAGAGTTAAAGTACATGGTAAAGATGTTTATGTCTTTCTGACCTGTGTTCACACTGGAAACAACACCTTCTTTTGTCTTGTTACCTAAAAGATGGACAGAAATACAGGTAGAAGTAAAATTTCTAACCAACCAACAAACAAAGATTTACGTTATTAAAAGCCAAAATGCTGAATGTACTTTTCTTTTCACAACCTGATCACTTTATTGTTCTGCTTATAATTTGCAATCATTTAAAACTGAAGCCTTGGTGATAACTGCTATAATGCCCTGCAGGTGCACTTCTTTTTGGACTCACAGTGTAAAGCTGTAGTTTTGCCCAGCTCCATAAAATCAGGGTAAATGTCAGTTCCACACTTTCTCCACTTTACACAACACGTACAATAGAATCTGAACAAGTCCCCTGATAATGTCTAGTTCTAGACAACGCCCAACAAAGTGTCTGAAATGTTCTGAATGTCCATTTTTACCCCTGTAACTAACCCCCAGTGCACTCTAGGCCACATTCTTCTTCATGTCACAAAATCACATTTATACTCACACGAACACACATGGTAAACAAGGCTTTGTTCTTGTTCTTCAGCACAACGGGCTGATTTAGCACCACGACATGCACATTCCAAGCCGATCCTAACTACCCCTCGGGAGAACGCACAAAGCCCAGGCTTTTTTGGACTCTCTATTGTAGTCAATAAAACGATCCATTTTAACTCACACCGTGTTAGTGTGAGTAGCATGAGTGGAAAAAATAACAAAAAGACAATTTTAGTGGAAATTTTGTAAGGTTTGTATTATTATAATAAATTATCAATTTGGTAGCCTTGTTAATTTGGTCATGTGTGTGTTTTACCTTAGTCACATGACCAATCACACCCACCAGCTTGAGATCTTTTTCTGGCATTTATATCTTATAGTGTTTGATATGTATCTTATCCTTTTTAAACAAATAAACAACTGATGGAAGCACTGGATATTAAATTTACAACTACATCAGTCCACCAACGTTACCCTACTATTTGCGCCCCCCCCTCCACTTAATTCAGGTAGGGAAAAGGTGAGTGATTTCTATCTCGGACTCAGAAAGCTTAGTCAATTTAGCTCCCATGTCTCCTAGCTACAAATCACCAGGACAAACCTTTTTTGGTTAAACCAGAGCTTGTGTACAATGTAATAACCCATTTGTACAGATGTAATGTAATTCAAGAGGATGTACATGACATAAATAAATAAAATTTATGGATCAGCTAAATTAAATGTATGGCTTTGGTATATATTGACTAACGATGATATAATAATATAGTTTAATTACTTTTTGGAACTATTGTGTGCTGTATAGATGCACTATGTATCCATAGCTTTTACCTTAAAAACACTAATACACCCTCACTTCTCCACTCCTCCATTCACCTAATCTGAAAATGTAGATGAGCGGACAGTCTACCCTCTGCACGTCAAACCCGTGCACAATTCTACTTTCATCCCTTGGCTAGAGTCATATCTACTGACACAGTGTGTGTTTGCAGTAATAAAGAAAGGGATTTACAGGTAGGTGAAAGCAGAGAACATGGCCAGGCCCTGTACACTACCTCAGAAGGATCCATAATAGAACTGTCAGAACAGTAGACAGTGTGTGGCTGGAGAAGTCATGATTCACTCACTCATTCTACTTTTTGCAAGATTTTTTTAAAAGACATATATATATATATATATGACACAGGATATGTGGATATCATATTTTTGCTTGTTCGTCACTTGTGAACTACATAAACAGAAGAAATGAAAGAGGTTGATGTGAAACAGCGGGCATGAAGCTCTGCAGAAGACTAAAAATATATTTATCTATATACACAAAATTATAAATAATAAAATGATCATTAAAAAGTACATTATACATACTATAACATTTAATTTTCATTGTATTTAATTTTACAGTAATAATTATTTTAAAGACTTTTTACTTTTTAATGACCTTATCCTGCATATAAAAGTCACACTGTAGTACAACACAATTATAAAATGTATGTCTGTGCCTGGTGCAAGTTTCTGGTCCTCAGCAGTCCATTATTACTCTGCTGCATCCTGATCACTCTGGATTGAATTGATCGCATCTCCCTCTGGTTTCCTCCCACTGCGGTCATTGAAAGTACAGATAGAGCCACAGGGCTGTTCACACAGGGCCAATATACTGACTATGACTCAGATCACAGGAAGCTTTTTGAAGTGTGTGTGTGTGTGTGTGTTTACATGCTTGATAGTTGAGCAGATGATCAGACTGATGGGAAGATGGGAGATGCTGGTAAATCAAACGTCAGCTTTAATAATAACATGGAGGATCACATCATAACACGGTCTGATAGAGGGAGCGCTGTAACTCAATAGGGCTTTACAGAAATCTGCTATTATTACAACTACACTTTTTATTTCTCCTTTAAAGGAAAGTGCCATCTTAATGTTAAGGGTTTTATTTGTTTTGAATGATACTTATAACTTTTTTTTTAAATAATGAATATTGTTTGAATTTTTGCTTTTGCTTTTAGTTTAATATTATTTTGTTAGAAATACAACCACTATGTGATTTCCATTTCAAAAGGAAACATGACTTAAAAAGGAACAGTAATTTTTCTTAAAATTAAGTTTAAGTCTAGTTGTTTAAGATCAACTAGACTTAAACTTAAATCAGTAACCATTATATACTTTTGGAAAAGACGTACCAACATACATGACCCCCTCCATGGTCTTGGCAGCAGCCTCCTCCACCCCTGCCTTGGTCTTCTCAGCTGCGGCCACCACTCCCTCCTTGGCAATGGAAAATCCTTTCTTCAGAGCGTCCATCCTGAAGCTGTGTAGATCTGTGAATGACCTTCAGCTGCTGCTGGCTGTGTCTTATAGCTGCTCACTCACGCCGTGTGTGTGTGTGTGTGTGTGTGTGTGTGTGTGTGTGTGTGTGTGTGTGTGTGTGTGTGTGTATGTTGGATTGCTTGCTGTGTTCTGGGTGAGTGTGTAAGAGAGTGTCTCTTATGAAAGTGGCTTGGCACTGACAGCTCAGACAGATTGTGAAACCCTTAACAAGGAGGGCAATGGAGTGGGTATGAGACAGAAAAACAGATGGGGGGGGGGAAGGGGAGGGGATAGAGAAAATACAAGGGAAAGGAAAAGCAGGAGATGGCAGGGGAGTAAAACAAGTTGGTGATAAAGCAAATTAGGCAAATAAAAAAAAAAAAAAAAAAAGAATTAACTATCCTTGTTATGAATTATTGCTAGCAGGGGGACTAAGCAGATTTTTTTTTACCAACAAAATGACAAATTATTCATTCATTCATTAATTCAGTCATCTTCATACCCCCTTATTCACTATTTCAGGGGTTTACTGGTGCCTATCCCAGAGCACATAGGGCAAGAGGTAGCAAACACCCTGGACAGTTCGCCAGTCCATCGCCGGGCCACCCATGTGGGAAGTGGTAGACTAGTGGTTAAGGTGTTAGAAAGACCGGGGTTTGAATCCCACCTCCACCAAGCAACCACTGTGGTCTCTTGAGCAAGGCCCTTAACCCACAATTGCTCAGTTGTATAAAATAAAAAATTACAAAAAGACCAAATGTAAGTTGCTCTGGAGAAGAGCGTCTGCCAAAATGCCAAACCGTAACTGTAATATAGACAAACCCCCATTCACACACACATTCACTCCTATGGGCAATTTTGACTCTCCAATCAACCTAACTTACATGTTTTTGGACTGTGGGAAGAAACCGGAGTACCTGGAGGAAACCCACGCAAGATTGAAGATTTTGAAGATTGAAGAACACTGATTTGGCAAATAGATTAACAGTAGAGCCTAATTTAGTTCACTAGAATTTCCTAACTCTATATTGCTGTTTCTTTCCCAAATAATGTTAAGGGTAATTAGTCACATGATGGCTGGGCACTAGTTCCACATCCCTTAATAATATAATATAATTCCACATCCCTTAATAATATAATATAATTCCACATCCCTTAATAATAT
>JAOTRA010113693.1:0-10361 GCA_026260255.1 Pseudolaguvia tuberculata
TGATTGTAAATTGTCCATAGGAGTGAATGTGTGTGTGAATGGTTGTTTGTCTATGTGTTGTTCTGAGATGGACTGGCAACATGTAAAGGGATAGGCACCAGTGGAACGGGATGACCCCGAGTTAGGGAATAAGTGAGTAAGATGATGAATGAATGAATAATATGTATTGCAAGAAAGGATGAAGTTCACTTTAGTTTTTTAGGATACTTTACTTGATAGGAGCAGACCAATGAGCTCCTGTGAACTTTATGAAATGGAAGAGAGGACATAACTTAATGGGTCACAGGAGTTTGCTGGTGCCTATACCAGCTCACATAGGGCGAGCGGCAGGGGTATACCCCGGATGGGTTGCCAGTCAATTGCAGGGCAACACGTAGACAAACAACCATTCACACACACACACACACACACACACATTCACTCCTATGGACAATTTATAATCACCAATCCACCTCATCTGCATGTTTTTGGACTGTGGGAGGAGACCGGAGTACCCAGAGGAAACTTGGGAACTTCTTGTTGTGAGGCAACCATGCTAACCACTAGGCCACTGTGCCGCCCGTTTTAAACAAGTATAAAAAAGTTTTATGAGGTATATTTAAGTTACAACACTATTATAAAACTATTCAATAAAAATATATATATTACACATTTTTTGTATTGTACTAAAGTTGTCACTCTACCAACTTTAAACATTTAGAGTTTTGTGTGTAAGTTTAGTGTTAGAGCCTGTTAAATAAGTGACAGTGTCAATAATTCTCCTTACCCTGGGGAGCCGTTGAAGCAGCTATTACCCCCCCCCCCCAACGCCCCATCTTACAAGGTGGCAATGATGGCTGGCCTCCTGAATAAGATGGCTAAGGAGATGACCCAGAGGAAATAATTGATTTCTAAAAGACCTCTGTGGCCTATGCTTGGTTTGAGGATAACCATCCACTTCGATTACTTCTCCTACTGTCAGGAAGGTGGCCAAATGACTGTATAGAATTTGCTAGTCATGGCACAAATAAAGTATTCCTTTCAGAGGGCGCTCATTGTGAAGAGTGAGATTCACATCGGATGATAACAATGGCGCTTCAGGGACCTTTGGATCAAAATGTCTTTCACCCAATTGCCATTGTACAGCAAATCCTTGATGACTATAGCCTGTGCTTTTTTATGGAATAAAAAGCAGCCCAATGGGTGGCAAACTAGCGCTGTGGGTAGTATTGCCTCTTCACAGCTTCAGGGTCTCTGGTTTGATTTTGACCTTGGCTTACTTACTATGTATAGTCTTCTCTATTTTGTCCTTGTGTCTCTGGCCTTGTTCACACATGGTAACAACATCCTTCTGTATAGTGGCTTACATTCAATAGTACAATTGTATTTCTTGTTCCCACTTATGTTAACGTTTTCTATATACAATTCCCGTAGTGAGATAAGTGTTGCTGCTTTTCTTCTAGGTTCTTATTTTATGTACTTTTACAGGCTTTTTCGAGTGATTGGTTCTCATTTCATTTAAAAATGAAATGAATGACAACTGACAAAATAAGCTAGAAAAAGCCACAAGCCCCCATCAATTCAATTCAACTCTCAATTTATATAATAATTGGAAAGATAATATCAATGTAATTTAAAATAAAATCCAGTAAATGTGTAGGGACAATGACGGACTATTCATTTTTTTTATGATGTGTGGGATCCATGGAAAACCATTTGTGCATGTACTACTAATTTGTTGGGGCTATAGGTGGTCCCGACTACCTCTTAGTGCAGATTAGGGGAACTGGGTTACAATACACTATTGAGATAGCCCGAGATGGAACAAGCTGGGTTCAATGCCATTAATGCCTTTTTCCCTGATAGTGCTGATATGGCTGGCACTAAGCCCAGTCTTCCAGCATCTACCGCAGACTGTGAGAAACGTAGATAACATGCACACTCATCTCGTTCTTCTCTGTAAAGTTAACACCTCAGAGGTTTGTCACGTTGAAGTTTACAAATCAAGAGAAACATCATGTGCTCATTTTATTGGCTGGTTATTTACAAGGGGGTTTGTTAAATTTGCTCCCTTCCATTTATGAACACATCAATAAACCACTGGATTGGCAGGGATACTGCTCAGGAACTCTAGTGCCAAATTTCCATTTCACCTTAGTTAAAAAAAAAGGTGTCACTCAGCTTTAATTTGACAAGCACGATCCTATTTGTTTTGTCATTTTATCCATCCATTTATCTTCTTTCCCGCTTATTCCCCAATTCGCGGTCACGGGCGGTGGTACACCCTGGACAGTTCACCGGTCCATCTCATGGCAACACTTAGACAATCAACCCTTCACACAGACATTCACTCCTATGGATAATTTACAATCACCAATCCACCTAATCTGCATGTTTTTGGACTGTGGGAGGAAACCGGAGTAGACAGAGTAAACCCACGTAAGTGCAGGGAGAACATGCAAACTCGGCATAAATAGATCCCCAGCCCGGGAATCGAATCCGGGGCCTCTTGGCTTGAGGAAACAGTGATTATTATTATTTTTTTAATTATTCAACAAAATTACGTAGAGGCACATGACATCACACAGCTAGGACGTACAGTAGAACAATTATCAGGCATTATTAGGGTTGCGTTAGGAAGGGCATCCAGCGTAAAACCCCTCCAAGTCGAATGTGCAGATCGTGGATCCGCTGTGGCAACCCCGAACGGGAGCAGCCGGAGGACAAAGAAGATTAGAGGTGGCACGTACAACATTTGCATCATGACATTGCTGAGACAGGCAGAACTCTTAGCCAAACTAGTGTGCAGTTATGTAGAACGATATATGGTGTACCAGGTTGGTCTGTGAGAATAAGAACATGTGACATGCTTACCTTTTGATTGTGTTTTCCTATTTGTTGGTTCTTTATTTATTTCATTTTGACTTGTAACTCAGACCAAATCAATTTATTAAACTAACAGAACCCTGCTCCCCTTGCTTTTATATTTGACCATAGAATTTACGTTCTTGACCCAAAAATGGATATAAATTGTGGCCCTTTTATCCGACAGAAATGTTTTAATGAAATGCTACGAATAGAATTTTGTGTAGAACTGCTTTAGATCCTTTAATCTGCATCATAAAAATAATTTCTGCAGTTTGAAATGGTGCAACTAATTTGCAAATCTAAAAAGATTAAATCGTGTAGTAATAAAATTGAGGGTTATAAATTTAAGGAGGGCGGCATGGTGGCATAGTGGTTAGCATGGTCACCTCACAAACAAGAATGTTCAAATCCTGGGCCGGGGATCTTTCCATGCGGAGTTTGCATGTTTTCCTGCGCTTGCGAGGGTTTCCTCCCACAGAAAAAAAAACATGAAGATTAGGTCGATTGGTGATTCTAAATTGTCAATATCTCAATAAATATGTGAGTGGTTGTTTGTCTATGTATGGCCCTGTGATGGACTGGCGATCTGTCCAAGGTGTAACCTTGCCTCTCGCCCCATGTGAGCTGGGATAGGCACCAGCAGACCCCCATGCACCCAAATTAGGGAATAGGCGGGTAAGAAGACGAATGAATGAATGAATGAATGAATGAATTAATTAATTAATTAATAAATTGGAGGACAAATTTAAGCTCCATTCAGGTTCCATGCCAGGTTACCACTATTAACTTGTTACCCTCTCTGCCTCAGGTGTGTCATTCCATGGCTGCAAGTTGATAAATACCCTTGAAATAGAGTTTGCGGTTAGTGTGGAGATCATAGTTCCAAATAAATCATTATTGTGTATCTACTGCATCTATCAAATGGTAAACGTAAGTAGGGTGATTAGAGGTTTCCACCCGACTATTACTCCCTGCTGCACCCTGACAAGCTGATCCAGGGCTTGTATTTGGTATTAAGGTCACACAGTTTGTTAAATCCATTTCAATCCTGGTTTAATTTATAGTAAAAACCATATGTATTCATTTAGAGTAGAAATGTATTGCATGTAAAGGATAAACCTACAGAAAAATCCTATTCAAAATCAAATCAGGAAGAAACCTTACTGATACATGCAATGTGTCTGTGCAGATTTTCTCATTTTGTATTGTTTAAAAAATTACGCTCATTAAAATCAAATTAGCAAATAAAATCAAAGACTTTTCATTCATTTATTTATTTCAAGGTCAAAGGGGTCTGCTGGTGCACATGGTCGCCAGTTTATTTCAGGATCGCAACGGGCCACACATATTAAAACGAATAAACTTGTGTACCTTCATTGTTTTGGTGTCACACTGCATTTCCACAATGCACAAGTGATAGAAATAACAAATGTAGAACATTTTTTAAAAAGGATTATTTGCAAAATTGTTTTGCACGCTTGATGGTTTGTGACTTGCATAAAAACTTGAAGATGTATATGCATTTGCAAAATAAATTATTTTATAATTATGCATTATTTATGGTTGGTAGAAAACAAATGGTACTTGAAAATTTTTGCCTAATGTTAGGATGAAAGTATGATTCTAGCTGTTTAGTGAAAAAATGTCCATCTCCAAATGGACAACAAATGTCTATAATTAATTATGTTTATAGTTAATTAAATCATCCCTAATTAATTTCCCGGTGCCATTCTAGCCATTGAGTTTCTAACTGTAATAGTTTTCGCTATTCTGTGTCCTTACAGAAAACATCAGAGATAGAAATACTGAATTAGTACTTATTGCCTACTTACAGGACTATATGATAAGGGTGGCGCGGTGGCGTAGTGGATAGCACGGTTGCATCCCAACAAGAAGGTCCTGGGTTCGATTTGTGGACTGGGGATCTTTCTGTGCGAAGTGTGCATGTTCTCCTTAAGCACAATAAGTAAAACCACCTGTTTAAAGGTGAACCTTATTTAACATATTAGTCTCCTTCTGTCAACACTGCACTGGCACTTCATTAAAGACCGAAAATATTTGAATTATAATATCTTATTATAATCTTATACTTTGTTTTCTATTTAATTATTAAGCCCCAAGTGGTTTTGCATGTAAACAGCGGAGTGATCTCCTATCCTATATGCTGAAACCTAGAATAACAAGCGGCAGATCTTTTCCTATCTTGCTCCCAAACTCTAATAATTTTCCATATCCAAATCCTGTAATAATCAGGATTCAGCTCAACCGAAACCAGATATTAATTACTGAATTAGATAATTACATAACAGTATTTTATTTGATTATACACCGTACAACATATACCCCACTGGGTCAGGAGGAGTTGACTGTTTTACTCAGGGATCCACCATTTTCGATGGTGGCTTGGTCTTCCTGTTCTCTTAATCAACAACTTTGAGACAACAATCATTTGAGTCACCATTCATTCATCTTCTTACCCACTTATTCCCTAATTTGGGGTCATGGGCTTCTGCTGGAGCTTATCCCAGCCCACATAGAGTGAAAGACAGGGGTAGACCATGGACAGGTTGACAGATCTCAGGGCAACACATAGACAAACAACCGTTGACACAGACATTCACTCCTATGGACAATTTAGAAATCACCAATTGACCTAATCTGCATGATTTAGGACTGTGGGAGGAAACCGGAGGTCCCGGAAGAAACCCACACAAGCTAACTGTGCTAACCACTACACTACCGAGCCGCCCCTTTGAGAAACCCCTAAACACCAAATTAAACTGAACTGACAAGTTTTAAGTGTATTGTCTTATTTGAACAAAGAATACTTTCTGGAAAATCTTTTTTTGTCCACCCTTGAAAAAGTTGTTGAAATGTACTTGGCATGACAGTGATGAGTTGGAGGACATTTTCTAAAGAGAAGTGATGTTTCCTCCATTGATAGTGATAACAGAAATGAGAATTTTGGATGGAGGAAACGTCGTGCTTGACAAGTAGGTGGAAATAACTGCACCACAGCAGCACATTTTTTATTTGTACAAAATTCATTCTTCTTCTTACTCGCTTATTCCTGAATTCAGAGTCACAGGGGTGTGTGTGTGTGTGTGTGCGTGTGTGTGTGAGAGTGGTTGCTCATCTATGTGTGCTCTGCAATGGACTGGCAACCTGTCTAGGGTGTTCGATGAGATACCCCAGTATACCCTGAATTCAAGAAGAAAGAGTTTACCTTTGTAAGTATTTTTTGAGCAGCTGTGAGTCACTATTTCCCAGTTAAAGCTGTGGTAATGCTGTTGGTTTAGACGTAGAAGAAGGTTTTATTTTTTATGTTTTATTATGGGCTGCTTTCAGACAAAATTGGTAAGTAGGTGTGTCAGCGCATATTATACTAAAAAAAAAACAAAAAAAAACCCCCAACCTTATTATTGGTACTGTTTCCAATTCAACACCCATCCATACGCTTCACCGTAGCATGCTGTTACATTGTTGCTCTATTGTGCATATCTTTTCAGGATGTTTGAGTGTTTGTCAATAAATTTCATTCATTTCAAATTTATAGAATTCTCCAGACATCCTTATCCAGAGTGACTTACCTTTATCTCCATTATACAAAAACATTTACAAAACAACTACAGCATTTGGCAGACGCCTTTATCCAGACTTATAACTGTGCAATTGAGGGTTAAGGGCCTTGCTCAGGGACCCATAATGGTGACTTTGTGGTGTTGGGAATAAAACCCTGGTGATTCTGCTATTAGTCAAACACCTTCACCACTAAGCCACCACTTCCTCCAACTACACAACAATTGCGAGTTCAATTGAGGGTTCTGGACCCCTGAGGTCACTTGTGGAACTGGGAATCAATCCCTGATCTACCATTAAGATACTATAACTAGATTTAAATCTAGCAACTAATGGATCACAATATGAAGAGAGATGGTTATTCAATGTTATTTGTCACATACATACACCAAACATACAGTGTAATATTAACTTTGCATATCCTATCTTGAACGGTTGGGGTCAGAGTGCATGGTCAGCAGCCATGGAGCAGGAGGGATTATGAACCCAACAATGGCAGTGGTGGCACTTCCTGGTTTTCCTTGTCAGTGGTGGGGTTTGAATGTAGACTCATCCAATCAACAACTCAGTGCATTTAACAACCACAAACTATTCGAAACCAGCAGAAGTTGGTTGGATAATACAGGATTTTTTAATTGTTCCCAATTGTCCACCTGGAAAAACGAATGAATAAATTCGAGACCCGAAAGCATAGTGTTGTTGATTTTGATTTAGAAACGAAACTGCTAGTATAGTCTGAATTGGGACACTGGTGGCTCAATGGTTATGTTGGCGAGTTGTTGATCAGTAGACAAGGAAGACCTGGGCTCAAGTCCACCACTAACCCTTCCTGCTCTAGGGGCGCTGTACAATAGCGGACCCTGCGCTCTGACCCCCAACTTACTAAGATGGTACAATTCAGACTGTAGGAAACGATTGTTTTCTTCGCATATCCCACGTGTTTTTACAGGCTGGGGTAAAATGCAGATATTAGCAAAAAGCACCTTGTTGGTGAAATGAATGAATAAATTAATCAATTTGGCTGTAAATAACTATAGTTAGATGAAATATAGTTAGCTATATTTAGTCTGGCTGTGAATTATGAAGCCATAGATTTGTCATGCCTTGGGGAAAATATACCTTTAGGTTGTAGCAGACCTGATATATAAAATAAATATGTGGGGTTTGTTGATTAATTGTAGATGTATGTATATAATTAATTTGTGTAGAGAATAAAACATTCTCATCCAGAGCAACTTATAACTGAGACACTCGAAATTAAGGGTCTTAAATCTTAAATCAGGGACTTAAAATGCTGGGAATCAAACTTTCATCTTTCTGGTATCAATCCAACACCTCAACCACTAAGCCACTCCATACATAACATTCATTCATCTTCTTACATGCTTATTTCCGAATCCGGGGTCACGGGGGTCTGCTGCGCCTATCCCAGCACACATAGGGCGAAAGGCAGAGGGTATACACTGGACGGGTTGCCAGTCCATCTCAGGGCAACACATAGACAAACAATCATTCACACACACATTCACTCTTATGGACAATTTACAAATCGCATGTTTTTAGACTGTGGAAGGAAACCCACGCAAGCGCAGGGAGAATATGCAAACTCTGCACAGAAAGATCCCGGCCAGGATTTGAACCCAGGACCTTCTTGTTGTGAGGCGACTGTGCTATCCACTACGCCACCGCGCCGCCCCATACGTAACATTTGATAGATATTTTAATTGCTTCAAATAAAAGAAAGAAAGAAAAAAAAAGGAAGAAACCTTAACCAGAACAAACTTGAGTAAACATAGACAAACAGTTAGACAAATTAGACCACATCAGTAGAACGTAAAATATCCAAAACATGAACAAAAGGGAATCAAGAAGCTATATATAAACAATTGGGAACAAATGACAAAAACTGAAGTTCACATGATCAACCATGTATATCATAAAAATATGATACATAATATGGCTCCCATGTGATCATGTATTATATACTTACCTAATCCACTTCTTCTCCTATCATCTGCTCCCGTTAGGGGTCGCCACAGCTGGATCACTCTTCTCCACACTACCCTGTCCTCTACATCTGCCTCTTTCACCCCAACTCCCTGCAGATCTTCATTCACCACATCCATAAAACATCACATCCTCTTTGGTCTTCCTCTTTTCCTCCTACCCGCCACCTCCATCCTCAACATTCTTCTACCAATATACTGCATGTCCCTCCTCTGCACATGTCCAAACCATCTCAAGTTAACCTCCCTCACCTTTGTGTACAAAATGTTAGCGTGTCTGTTTAAGAGCCAATAGAAACTGTATGCAAATGGATAGTGCACAAATATATTTGCATAGAAAATAAAGTTACCTGTTCAAATATACAACATAGTTCAGTGGGGTTTTTTTTTTACTTTCTAATTTGCACACAAAAATTATTTCTTTGACTCAGAGATTGGTCACCTGTGGAGATACGTCAGACATTTGATTTCTCTTTGTTGCAAGATTAGTGTAATGTACTTTTGTACCTTAATTCATAAAATAATAAAAGCACAGCAAAGAAAAATAAAATGTACTCTGGCAGAACGGTTCAAAAGTAGAGATTTGAAATCCTTGACTTGGCAGAATTATACAGTAATTCATTTTATTCCTAGTCCATGTTAATGGAATTACTGAAATCTTTTTTTGTATGTACTTTAGTGAAGTGCTTTTCCTGTACTTCGAATAAATGCTAAAAAAAAATTAAACCCCTCACAACAGAGAGAAAGAAAGAGAGAACTTTATTTATTTATTAATTTTTTTTGAGCATGCTTTAGATGATTCAGTCATTTTGCAATTTGGTTCCTTTTTTTGATTTTTTTTTTAAAAGATTTTTTATAAATCTCTACAGTGTTTAATAAAATATACAGTGCCTTAAAGTATCTATACCCCTTGAACTTTTTCACATTTTCTCACTTTACAATGAAAAACTTTAATGCATTACAAACCCGATTCCAAACAAGTTGGGACACGGTACATATACAGAATGCAATGAATTGGATGTTTCAAATTTTAATATTTTATTCAGATTACAACACAGATGGCATATCAAATGTTGAAATGGAAAAATTGTAACATTTTAATGGGAAAAATATGTTGATCTCAAAAAAGTTGGGACAAGGACATGTTTAACACTGTGTGGAATCCCCTCTACTTTTATAACCGTCTTCAAACGTCTTTGGACTGAGGAGACAAATTGCTCAAGTTTAGGAATATAAATGTCCCATTCTTGTCTAATGCAGGCTTCTGGTTGTTCAACTGTCTTAGGTCTTTTTTCTTGCATCTTCCTCTTTAGAAATGTTTTCTTTGGGTGAAAGATCTGGACTGCAGTGCTGTCTAACGGCCTGAAGATCACAGTCATCGAGGATGGTCTTCTGACCTTAAGATCTGTTCCAGATTCTCTGAATCTTTGGATGTTTTTAAACACTGTAGATGATGATGATAACTTCAAACTCTTTGCAATTTTTCTCGGAGAAACTCCTTTCTGAAATTGCGCCAATATTTTTCGCTGCAGCATTGAAGGAATTGGTGATCTTCTGCCCATCTTGACGTCTGAGAGACACTGCCACTCTGAGAGGCTCTTTTTATACCCAATCATGTTGCCTAATAAGGTACAAATTAGTCCCCCGGCTGATTCTTATCTCTTGACACATAGGTGGACATTTATAATTAACTTTTTAGACGACAGGGCGGTGCAGTGGTATAGTGGATAGCACAGTTGCCTCACAACAAGAAGGTATTGTGTTCAAAACCGGGCAGGGGATCTTTCTGTGTGGAGTTTGCATGTTCTCCCCACGCTGGCGTGGTTTTTTTCTGTGTACTCCGTTTTCCTCTCACAGTCCAAAAACATGTAGATGAGGTGGATGGGTGATTGTAAATTGTCCATAGGAGTGAATGCGTGTGTGAATGGT
>JAOTRA010113704.1:0-10361 GCA_026260255.1 Pseudolaguvia tuberculata
GTGTGTGTGTGTGTGTGTGTGTGTGTGTGTGTGTGTGTGTGTGTGTGTGTGTGTGTGTGTGTGTGTGTGTGTGCACAGATGTGACGTTCTGGACAACAGTGCCATTTAGGCTGCTAATCCAAAACACCACAACATTTGGTGTTGCTAGTTTTGTCCAGCTTTTACTATCCACTATGGAGACAGATCTTAATTTGCAGCTGTATGTGTTTCTCTTGAAGTAATCGAACCTGGGTAGATATATTCATATGGTTCTCAGGAATCCAAATCAATATATTGGCATATTTTGCATGGGCTAGAATCTCTTGTATCATTGTTCAGACCCTTGTACAAAAAGCCAGTAGTAAAGTTCCATTAGCTGCTCCCGTTAGGGGTCGCCACAGCGATCACCATGATCCGCACATTCAACTTGGCAGAGTTTTTATGCTGGATGCCTTTCCTAACGCAACCCTTCCATTTATCCTGGCCTGGGACCGGCAATAAAGCTGCATTGACTTGTGCAACCTTAATGACTGGGATTCCGCCTAATGTAATGTAATGTTTTTGGACAGTGGCAGGAAACTAATGCAAGCGCGGGGAGAACATACAAACTCCGCACAGAAAGATCCCCAACCCAGGAATCAAACCCGGGACCTTGTTGTTGTGACCGTGCTATCCACTGCACCACCGCACCGCCATCGTTCAAAGAGCCAGTAGTAGTAGTATGCTAGAAACTGGTATAATTATATGGGAAGTGGTAGCCTAGTAGTTAAGGTGTTGGACTAATACCAGAAAGAACATGGTTCAATTGCCACCTCCACCAAGCAACCACTGTGAACCCTTGAGCAAGGCCCTATATATTCTTTTTATTTTATTTTTGTTTGTTTTTAGTGATGTTTGTGATGTGAATTTATATTTTGTGTGTTTTGTCTTGTTATATGTTATGATTGTACTGCTTAGTGTTATAGGACACCCTTGAAAATGAGATGGTGTGTCTCAAGGGGTTAATCCTAATAATAATTAATACTGTATTCTGTTATATGTTTTGGTGCTTCTACATGGTTGTTTGATTAAATAACTGCATACATAAACAGGTATGTGCAATATGTGTTCCTTTCGAAGTGGAGAGTAAATGTACATTGTATTGTGCAAGCAGTTAGAAAGTATTATTTAAATTATACATTCATGACATTATCTTCTACATATAATTCTCTATGCTAAGCTAGTTTTCTTTAAGGCAGCCTATATTCCAGTAAACAAGATGCTCTGAGATCTAATATGAATAATAATTTCTGTACGAAGCAGCAATGCTGTTTAATATTTGTACACCTCTAAGGCAAAATGCTACACATTAGAGCATGAAACTGGCTAAAACATTTGATGAAAACAGAGAAGAACAGTAATCTACCTGAATACCTGAAAGCTATCAAATGCATTAACGCTTGACAGGTACTTTTCAGAATATCCCATCTTAGATCAACAGGTAGTTTGGATCACATGTCTGCCTAATAACATCTTTGTGCCCAGGGTCTTGTGTTCATGATCATGGATACATTCAGATTTCGCTGAATCTCTCTCTCATCCTGGCATTAATTGCACACAAGAATTAGTAGAGAATGCCTAATGGAGGCCTACTTATCGTTGAGATGGATTATGCCAAGTCCTGTGCCACTTCTGCCCAAGCAAAAACTCCCCCTCACCTGTCTGAAGGTCTCATGTAACCATTGCCTGTTCTTCAAAGTTGCCGTGCATCTTTTCAACTATGTACTCAGAACCTATTGTATTCCCGAAGACATCGTTTTGCACAATTCACCTTCTATTCTAGAGTCAGAGTTATGCAGGCAACTCAATATTATTGTTATCCTTACCTCTGGTTACAACCACCAGTCTAACGGCCAAGTGGAAAGGCTCCATCAGGATCTTGGAACATACCTATGTAAGCAAAACAGATGGAGCAAATTTATCCCTTTGGTGGAATACAGTCAAAGCTTTTTTTGTTCCTCTATAGGCCTTACAATGTGTACTAGGTTTTTAGCCTCCCATGTTACTTTGGTCAGGGCAAACCAACACCCTGATCTGGTCTGATTGTCTACAAGAATAGAAGATTCAGTCCTACATTTGTGTGGTCATTCAAGGAATTAAAGTGAATCAAATGACTTTTGAGTCTCTTCTAAAGCCGCATTTTGCCTACTCTGAAGAAGGCCGTCATCCAACAGGACTACCTGCCCCTGGTAATGTAGAACTAACACCAGCTTATCAAGTGATTGAAATTAAAGACTCCATGAGGAAAAGATGGTTCCTGAAACATCTGGTGAAGTGGAAGTGTAAGAATTTGTTATATCCTAGACCTCTCTCATTCATAACTACCACACAGCCGACCCTGAATGGCCAGTTAAATGCCCATGGGTCATCCTTACAGAACACCTGGATATGTTTCTAAGAGGGTGTGTTATGTAATGATTGTGCCCTCCCACCACCAGAGGTCATCAGTGCCGGAATACTAGCAGCCTCCTGAAGGAATGTAGCTAACTTTTTTTTAGAATAGCCCTTTGCTACGCCATGTTGTGAAATATTGTTCTGTTGTGACATATTGTGTTCAAGTGTCTAAATGTATTCACTTTAATGGCTTTCTCATGTTTTGGATTTGTTTGCTGGATACCGTTAAGATTTCTGTATACAAACCTTTGATTGTTTTTTGGAAATGATCTTGATTGTTTATTTAATTAAACATCTGCAGTATGGATTAGACTAAAGCACCTTCCTCACAGCTATTGATGTTTAGGGTTTTAGGAACAGAAAACACTCTATACAGGCGAGTGAAAACAGAGCATATATGGAAAACAAAAATTATCCCATATCCCACATCTGTGAATGCCTAGAACAAGCACATCTTCGGCTGTTGTACCTACCACTATTGGCTACATAGTGCCCAGCAGGTGGCCCTACAGCAAAAAACTGAGTCTTATTCTACTCCAAGTGCACCATACAGTTTAGCCTCTCACTGCTATTGGGTTCATATGTTTATATGTACACTATAATCTGTTCATAAATGTAAAAAACCTTATGAAAATAAAGGGTCTTGACCTCTTTCATGACTTCTCATTCTTATTTTTATGTTCTGTTAGAAATCTGATAGACCATTAGGGAAGGGTCTTTGTTTCCTCAGGTGTGAAACACATCAATATTTATGATCATTGGCAGTTCCTAGCATATGGTCTATCTAATGCAAAACCTTTCTAATTAAAAAAACCTTTTCCCACTATAATTAAAAAATCTGGCTCACGACATTCAGTACGTTTTTTACTGCATGATTTTTAGTAAATGTTTTTTCAACTTGTCTTTCAAAAACACTACATTTATCAGACATAGGAAGTGCTAGTCTAGGGGTTAAGGTGTTGGGCTAATACCAGAAAGACTGGGGTGCGTATCCCACCTCCACCAACCACTGTGGGCCCTTGAGCAAAGCCCTTAACCCACAATTGCTCAGTTGTAAAGAAGAGACCAAATGCAAGTCGCTCTGTTTAAGATCGTCTGCCAAATGCCAAACTATAACTGTAACACTCTTGTTCAGAGCGACATACAAAAAGTGCATCACAAAACTGGTGCAAAAAAATCCTAAAACTGTTAAAGGCTTTGGGGACTTTGTAGGCAAGCATCTGTGTTTTGATGAGTGTAGCTACTGGGAGCCAGTAGAGGGTGCACAGCAGTGGTGTGGTATGTGAAAACTTTGGTAGCTTTGGCAAGTTTGCATTCCGAATCATCTGCAGCGGACAAATTGCAGTTAGAGGCAGACCTACCAGAAGTGAGTTACAGAAGTCAAGTTAGCAATTTACAAAAAACTGCACAAGCAATTTAGTGGCTTGAGTGGATAGGAATGGTCAAATCCTCCTAATGTCAGACAAATTTGCAGGATTGTGCTACATTAGCAATATGTGAGGAAAAGGATAAATGATTGTCCATAGTTACCTCAAGATTGTGAGCAGAGGTTGAACTATCGACAGCAGCTAAAAAGACTAGAAGAAGGAGGACAGAAGAATATATTGATGATTGAAGAGAAAAAAGGCATAATGAGTATTGTAAGTTATTTGGTTCAGAGGACAGTTGGTAGTTTTGCTGACAGGGTTGTTTAACTTCTTCTGATTCCTGGAGGTAAAAATGTGACAGTGAAGGAGAAGATACATCATGGGTGGGAAATTAAGGTTTACTTGGAAAGTAGTGAAAGTCTTGAAGATTTGCTTAATCTTTTCATCATAGACAGAAGCAAAGTCCTTTGCAGACAGACAGAATGGAGAAGGGGGAGCTGGGGGAATGCCGTTTTCAACTTACGAAAGTTTTCACATTGTCATGCTGTCTTCACCAGCTCCTCGTACACTGGGGAGCATGGTGATGACACCATACTCCTTTCTATGATCAACGATTCACCTCTTTGAAGAAAGAAAGTTGCAGCTAGGCCTCTACCTGAGTGAAATTTTTACAGTGCAGGCTTTCTCAGCTAGTTCAAGGCCTGCAGAGCTAGTGGTTGGGGAGCAACGTATGGTACTCAGTCACTAGTGCTGCTTGGGAGCCCCAAGACATTAGCCTACACTGTGCATCAGCAGCAAAGCGGCCTGAGTATCTGGGACTATGTGCCTGACCCTCTTCATCAAAAATACCCAGATGAGAGCAAAGAACATTGCAATGAAAGATGCTCCATCCAAAGGCAGCTAACGACTGCAGATGTGTGTAAGTGGTTGAAATGACAGATACACAATGTACAAAACCTGCATTTCTGTCATTATTTTAACCAATAAAAATTACTAATAAAGTTTAGCATGCACATTATAGCATCTTGCTTAAGCTGGTTCTATTAAGATGATTTTAATAGCACAAAAAGCATGGTAGAAATAAACAACTGCTGCAGTTCTGCCATGGTCTGCTTTTCTTATTCTTATATTCTCTTTTTCTTTTTATGTGTAAAAAAAAAATACCTAAGAAAAGGAATACTACTGCTACACCAGTTCACATCATCAGCAGATGGGAGTTTTGCACATCATCACACGTGTGGTAAAAAGCTAATTTCCTGCCACTAGACATTTAATTCTGACATGATATTCTGTCATAAGAATATATTGTTCTTGGTCTAACGTAGCAGTTATTTCTTATCTTATCTTATCTTTTCTTATCTTATTGACACTACAGTGGTGTGAAAAATTGTTGGCCTCCTTCCTGATTTCCAACCTTTTTGCATGTTTGTCACACTTAAATGTTTCAGATAATCAAACAAATTGAAATATTAGTCAAAGACAACATGAGTAAACACAAAAAACAGTTTTTAAATAAAGGTTTTTATTATTAAGGAAAAATAAAATTTAAAACTACATGGCCCTGTGTGAGAAAGTGTTTATAATAAGTGTTATAAGTGAAATAAAACAAACCAAATGTAGATTTCTTCCTTTTGTCATGGTCAAAAAATTTAATCTCTCAATATTTTTCTCCTATTTTGGAAAGTCATGAAAAGTAGATAACAAATAAAATAAGACTTTTCTCTCTGTGGAATATTGTAAATAGATATTTGCAGCTGTCAACACAACCTCAACTCTTTTTGCAACATCTCACGGCACACACTGACGTACCTGAGAGAAAGACTCACTCTATTCAATAAGAAATTTGATGGTCTGTGTTTAACAACAGGCGACCAACCACTGGAGTGCATTATGTCTCCGATATCAATTCTCTCTTGCCGTTTGGTCACACAGACAATCAAGCGTTCTACCACTAGATCGCTAGATTACAATTTATTTGTAAGACACATTTAAACAACATCGTTCGCCAATCATTAAACACTAGACCAATCAATCATCAATGGGAATGTGCCCATTTACACATCAGGATATACCCAAACTATTCTTATTGTGTTGTATGTACTGTACATAATTATTTTAATCATCTATAAATTGTATAATGGACTGGTGACGCGTCCAGGGCGTACCCCTGCATCTTGCCTTATGTGGGCTGGAATAGGTGCCAGCGGACCCCCGTGACACCGAATTAGGGAATAAGTGAGTAAGAAGATGAATAAATGAATGAATAATTGAATAAAAGAATTATTGAATTATATAAAAAAAGTGCAAAATTAACAGACAGTGTGTCATAACGAAAAAAATATTAACACCATTGATCAGATCCTTTTTTTTAAAATTGTTTTGAGACTGTATTCCTATTACAATCTACACATTCTGAGAAACAATAGGAGAAAAAAACAAGTCAGGGAAAAAGACCCTGCTTCTGATATATAATGTAAAATATTTTTCCATTGCAAATGCTTCTGGAGTCAGTCACACAGGTGCCCCTACTCCATAATTCATGTGACTTTCAATCCACACACTGGCCTGATTTCCTGTGAAGCTTCATCTACTGAAATTGTTCCACTGTCTTCTGATTGCTCCTTTTGCTCGCCCACCCACACTTCATTCATGTCCCAAATTTGACCACAGAACTGGATTTTAGTTATTGGGTTTAAAGTCAAGAACGGCATTGAGCCAAGCACACTGGGAAAAGTCTTTTGTTGCAATGTTAAAACTGAAATTGTAAATAGTGCTGTAAATTATGTCGGTTTTATAGTCTTGACTTTTAGCAACAAATGTAATAAATACTAAAAATATATCAACAATTCATTTATGCTAGTGTACCAGGATATTATAGTGATCAATTTTTCTAAGCAAAACTGCTATAAAAAGAAATAGTTATACTGATACAAGCCAATAGTATTGAAATTATGCTGTGTAATTCTGGTTTTCTTGCAAAAGTTTTAGAGAATAAATGTTCAAACTTTTAAGTATAAATTTGCTTTCACTATAGGTGTTGAGGGGCGGCATAGTCGCCTAACAACAAGAAGCTCAGGGATTTTGCATGTTCTCACCAGCACTTGCGTGGGATTCCTCCGGGTACTCCGGTTTCCTCCCACAGTCCAAAATTATGTACATTATGTTGATTGGTGATTCTAAATTGCCCATACAGTGAATGTGTGAGTGGTTGTTTGTCTATGTGTGCCCTACGATGGTGACCTTTACAGGGTGTACCTCTGTCTCTCGCCCTATGTGCACTGGGCTAGGCTCAAGCAAACCCATGTGACCGCAAATTAGGGAAAAAGTGGGATAGAAGATGAATGAATGAATGAATGAATGAATGAATGAATGAATGAATAAATTAAAGTGTTGATAAATAAGATGTACCGGCCTTAAGTTACTGTAAAGTTCTTGAAAGTTCTACATGCCAATTGTCTGTGATTAATATGTTGTTCAAAAAAACATTTTTTGCAGAAATACAATTTTTAAGAGTTATTGCACATTTGACAGTTAAACATTTAAAGTTTTTGTCTAATTTCAGCATGCTGTCAATATGCAGTCCACTGCCTCAGGCTCATTCTGCTGTTGGACAAATGTGCGTACATTTGCATATTCTCCATTTGGCCACATAGGCCTCAGGTGCTGCAGCTTTCTTCCATATTTTAAAAACAACCCAGTAGTTGTAGGATAAATTGGCACTGGGTATTAGATCAGAATGCAGTTGCAGAAAGAAATAAAAACAGTACTTTGAGACTTTATTAAAATCCTTAAATTTTCTTATTAAAAATGACAAAATCTTGGCAAAACCATGAGTTTCAAAAACTATCTAAAAATTAATTCAGAGTTCTGCACTACAGACCTGAGCGACATTAACTGTTAGTTTATTTGGAATATCATTCATTTAAAACTCTTTATATGAAAAAGATTTAAAGGTTAAAGGTTAATTGACTAATTTGACAAAATTGCTGCAAAAGAAACAAGACATTTTTTAAATTAGAAGCATTAAAATTTAGCATTTTAAATTGTAAATGTAACGGACACATTCAGTGTTAGTCTAATTTCTGTTGAAATTGAGTGGTACACATGTTTAGTGTTCATGGAAGCCTCTATATGACTTCAGAGCTCACCTCTGAGAAGACACATTTAAGGGGGTGCTAGGCCATTTCCACTGTCCCAATTAAATTTTCAAAGAAAATAATGCATTTCTAAAAGGATTAACACAATTATTGAGTCCAGGGTGAGAAGACAAAATATTGTAGTCAGAAACCATCTACATTCAACCATTGTGCTGTAGCTACCATTATGTCACAATCTTCCTGTTGAGATGTAAGATACCTTTATTTTGATAACAATTACATTATTATGTTGTGATCTTGTTTGCAATATCACATCTTATTGTGAGATAATTTCCTATTAAAAACAAGGTCACTTGGTTGTCATCCATATAAAACCCCCTTTCTTCCTAATTCCACAATTGGCTTGTCTGCAGCCCAAGACTCTTTCCCTTAACTCTTTTATATTTTTTGTTGCTTAACTTTTAAACCTTTAAAATAATCTTTAGTTTACATTTTAAGATCACCTATTTAGTTTAAACATAGAAGGATTGGTCAGTTCACTCTAGAATCACCTATTTAAATGATTATTTTAAGTCAGCACACAGTTTTCTCATTAATGTTCACACAGTTAATAATAAGACTATTCCAAAAATATGACCAGTGGTACTTACTTTAAAGGTATTTTTCTCTCATTCTTTCTCTAGATCATTTAACTGCTGAAATTATAGAGTACAGTGAGTATGGAAAGTATTCAGACCACCTTAAATTTTTCCCTTTTTCTTATGCTGCAGCCACGAGGTCAAAATGAACGGCCTGAAGAGCTCAGAGACAGAATTGTGGCAAGGCACATATCTGGCCACAGTTACAAAATAATTTCTTCTGCACTCAAATGCCTTCCATAATCCTTAAATGGAAAACATTCAGGACAAACAGAACCCTTCCTAGACCTGGCCATCCAGCCAAACTGAGCTATAGGGGGAGTGTGGGCGGTAAAGAAAAACCAAGATCACTGTGGCTGAGCTCCAGTGATGTAGTCGGGAGATGGGAGAAAGTTGTAGAAAGTCAATCATCACTGCAGCCCTCCATCAGTCAGGGCTTTATAGCAGAGTGACCCGAAGGAAGCCTCTCCTCAGTGCAAGACACATGACTTTAAGGACGTCAAGGTGAGAAATAAGATTCTCTGGTCTGATGAGACAAGATACAACTTTTTGCTAAGCTGTATGTGTGGAGAAAACCAGACACTGCTCATCAACTGTCCAAAACAGTCCCAACAGTGAAGCATGGTGGTGGCAGAAATATGCTGTGGGGGTGTTTTTTTAGCTGCAAGGACAGGGATATCCTGGAAGAAAACTCTCAGGATCAGAAAAGGATCTCAGACTTGGACAAAGGTTTATGTTCGAACAAGACAATGACCCAAAGCACAAAGCTAAAATAGTGAAAGGGTGGCTTCACAACAACTCCATGACTGTTCTTGAATGGCCCAGCCAGAGCCCTGACTTAAACCCAATTGAGCATCTTTGAGGCACCTAAAAATAGTTGTCCACCAACGTTCACCATCAAACTTGACAGACCTGGAGAGGATCTGCAAGGAGCAATGGCAGAGGATCCTCAAAGCCAGTTGTGAAAAACTTCATGCATCTTTCCCAAAAAGACTCAAGGCTGTATTTGGTCAAAAGAGTGCTTCTACTAAATACTGAGCAAAAGGTCTGAATACTTAGGACCATGTGATATTTCAGTTCTTCTTTTTTTAATAAAAAATGTCAACAATTCTGTGTTTTTCTGTCAATATGGGGTGCTGTGTGTGAAAAATTAACTTAAATGATTTTAGCAAATGGCTGTAATATACAAAGAGTGAAAAGAGGGTCTGAATACTTTCTGTACCCGCTGTACATCAGGCGAGTGTGGTATTCTCAACTGGCCTGTTTGACTGGGGAGATCAATGTCTTTCTAAACTATCTCATCTATCTGGGCACTCTGTAGGAAAGTATCTCACCTGTGCATCTAGTCTTTCCTCCCCAAAGCTGCGATGTTGGAATTCAAACCGACAGTGTGGTCTCTCCTATTTCCACTGGAAATTTCAGGCCATCAAATGCAGTTACAAACTCTGTTGCCATTTTTCGCTGATACAAGTTAACAGTGCGTCTTATTTCCCTAAGGTGTCATCAACCCTGTTTTCGTCTGACGTATCATGTGTCCTTAGTGTGAATATTATATTTTATCTATATTAATTTGTCACACACACACACACACACACACACACACACACACACACACACACACACACACGCACACACACACACACATTTCCCTCACCTTTCTGATTAAAATAGGTAGATTGTGTGTAGTTTATTGTTTGGTGTGTGGTGTTATTTATGCATTATTTATGATTCACTGTGTGAACTGAATAATGTTTACTTTAAATCATTATAATTATTCATTCATTCATTCATCTTCTTACCCGCTTATTCCCGAATCCAGGGTCACGGGGGTCTGCTGCGCCTATCCC
>JAOTRA010113713.1:0-10361 GCA_026260255.1 Pseudolaguvia tuberculata
CTGGCTTGATGGAGCCAACAGGACAACATCATCTGCAAAAAGCAGAGAAGAAATCCTGTGGTCCCCAAACCTGACTCTCTCCTGACCCTGGCTGTGCCTAGAAATCCTTTTCATAAATATAATGAACAGGATCGGTGATAAAGGGCAGCCCTGACGGAGTCCAACATGCACTGAGAAAAAGTTTTACTTATTGCCGGCAATGCAAACCAAGCTTCTACTCTGGTCATATAGGGACCGAATAGCCCTTAACAAAGAGCCCCGAACTCCATACTCCCAGAGCAACTCCCACAGGACACCACTTGGGACACGTCGAAAGCTTTTTCCAGATCCACAAAACACATGTGTACCTGTTGGGCAAACTCCCATGAACCCTCCAGCAGCCTGAAAAGGGTATAACGCTGGTCCAGTGTTCCACGGCCAGGACGAAAACCACATTGTTCCTCCTGAATCTGAGGTTCGGCTATCGGATGAATTCTCCTCTCCAGTACCCTGGCATAGACATTCCCAGGAAGGCTGAGGAGTGTGATCCCCCTGTAGTTGGAACACATCCTCTGGTCCTTTTTTTTTCTTAAAAAGAGGGACCACCACCCCGGTCTGCCAGTCGATGCTGCAGAGGCATTTCAGCCAAGACAGCCCCACAACATCCAGAAACTTGAGGTACTCTGGGCGGATTTCATCCACCCCTGGTGCCTTGGCACCAAGGAGCTTTTTGACTACCTCAGTGATTTCAACTTGGGTGATGGATGAGTCCACATCCGAGCCCCCGTCTCTGCTTCCTCAAAGGAAGACATGGTGGTGGTATTGATGTTATTGAGGAGATCCTCAAAATATTCCTTCCACCGCCCAACAATGTTCCTAGCCCAGTTGAAATCAACAGATCTCCACCACCACTGTAAACAGTGTTGACAGTGTAACAGAATCTCTTTGAGGCCATTCTCCATGGCCTCATCGAACTTCTCCCAGAACCGAGTTTTTGCCTCTGCAACCACTCGTGCTGCAGTCCTGCGGACCAAATGGCAGTGCAGAATACCCGGCCTCCTTAGGGTCTCTAGAAGGAGTGCTGGAAAGTACTCCAACTAGGGACTATGTGATTCTACTTGGAGACTTCAACGCTCAAGTGGGCAGTGACAGTGATACCTGGAGAGGGGTGATTGGGAGGAACGACTGCCACCTCCCCGATCTGAACTTGAGTGGTGTTCTGTTGTTGGAGTTCTGTGCTAGACAAAGTTTGTCCATAACAAACACCATGTTTGAGCATAAGGACGTCCATCAGTGCACATGGATCCAGGACACCCTAGGTCAATGGTCACCTAATGATCAACTTTGTAGTTGTATCATCTGAACTCTGGCTGTATGTCTTGGACACTCAGGTAAAGAGCGGGGCGGAGCTGTCAACTGATCACTATCTGGTGGTGAGTTAGAGCCGATGTCGGGGGAGGAAGCTGGACAGGCTTGGCAGGCCCAAACAAATTGTTAGGGTCTGCTGGGAACATCTGGCATGAACTTCAACTCTCACCTCCAGCAGAGCTATGACCGGATACCGAGGGAGGCTGGAGATATTGAATCCAGTGGACCATGTTCTCCACCTCCATTGTTTATGCAGCTGTCTTGAGCTGTGGTTTTAAGGGCTCTGGTGCCTGTTGAAGTGGCAATCCATGAACCCATGGTGGAAGCCGGAAGTAAGGGATGCAGTAAGGCTGAAAAAGGAGTCCAATCGAGCCTGGTTGGCTTGTGGGACCCCTAAAACAGCTGAAGGTTACCGGCAGGAAAAACAAACTGCAGCACGAGTGATTGCAGAGGCAAAAACTCAGGTCTGGGAGGAGTTTGGTGAGGTCATGGAGAATGACAATCAATCTGCCTCAAAGAGATTCTGTCAAACAGTCCGACGACTCAGGAGGGGAATACAGTGCTCTGCCAACACTGTTTACAGAGTTCAAGGCTCCTTGTTAAAGGCTATCCGGTCCCGGGTAAGACCAGAGTAGAAGCTTGGTTCGCATTGCCGGCAATAAGCCAAACTTATTCCCAGTACGTGTTGGACTCCATCAGGTCTGCCCTTTATCACTGGTCCTGATCATTAACTTTATAGACAGGATTTCTAGGTGCAGCCAGGGTCAAGAGAGAGTCAGGTTTGGGGACCACAGGATTTCATCTCTGCATTTTGCAGATAATGTTGTCCTGTTGACTACATCAAGCCAGGACCTTCAACGTGCACTGGGGCGGTTTGCTGCCCAGTGTGAAGCAGCTGGGAATGGAATCAGCACCTCCAAATCAGAGACAATGGTTCTCAGTCGGAAAAGGATGGCTTGCCCACTTCATGTTAGTGGTGTGAGCTTGCCTCAAGTTGAGGAGTTTAAGTAACTCAGGATCTTGTTTACAAGTGAGGGAAGAATGGCGCGAGAGATTGACAAGAGGATTGGTGCATCTTCTGCAGTAATGCAGTCGATGTACCATTCAGTCGTGGTGAGGAAAGAGCTGAGCTGCAAAGCAAAGCTCTCGTTTTACCAGTCAATCTACGCTCCTACTCTCATCTATGGCCATATGCTTTGAGTCATGACCAAAAGGATAAGATCTCAGATACAGGCGGCTGAAATGAGTTTCCTCCGCAGAGTGGCTGGGCGCTCCCTTAGAGATAGGATAAGGAACTTGGTCGTCCGGGAGGAGCTCAGAGTAGAGCCACTGTTCCTCCGCATAGAGAGAAGCCAGCTGAGGTGGTTCGGGCATCTGTCATTGATGCCTTCCGGTCACCTCCCAGGAGAGGTGTTTCGGGCATGTCCCACCGGGAGGAGGCCCAGAGGAAGGCCCCGGACATGCTGGGACTACATCTCTCGGCTGGCATGGGACGCCTTGGTGTTCTCCCGGAAGAGCTGAAGGAAGTGTCCGGGGAGAGGGATGTCTGGGCATCCCTGCTTGGACTGCTGCCCCCACGACCCAGTCACGGATAAGCGGTTAGAAAATGAGATGAGATGATCAGATTGTGAACCATTCAGATTTCAATCATTATAAGAAATAAAAGAAAATTTAATCACAGACGTGTGACGTGAATCTGGTGGACATCCGGGACACCAGAGGAATAAAAAGAGTGTGTGGAAGACAGAAAATAAAAGAACGATAAGAATAAGAAAAATGTTAGGGTTTTTTTGCATTTGGCGATGTTTTTCTTTTTGGGAGATAGGATGAGAAGGATGTTACAGAGGACAAACATACACTGATGGACATGGACAGTAAGACATTTACCTGCCGAGACCTTTAATTCCTGAGGATCCGCGGGACAGACAGTGCAGCCGCAGACGCTCCACCGGATCCGAACACTCACTTAGCTGTTGTTTAGCGTTTATCGCCATCTGCCGGTCGTGTCGAGAAGTTCCAGCCATATTTATACCTGAACACAGAATTAAACTCACAAGATCAAAAACTTTGTTATAAAACAGATAAACAAACTATCTTTTATGATTATTAATAATTCAAGTTAAACAAAATTCAATGTTCATTTTTATTTTAATTTTAGGCTGAAAAAAGTGTTTGAAGTGTAAATCATTATAAACTATAAAACATTTATAGTAAATTACAATGCTCCAGCAGAACATCGTGGCAGAGAATAAGGGAATTAGCGGGTAAGATTAATGAATGAATGAATGAATGAATGAATGAATGAATGAAATAAAATACATGCATCCATAGGAAGGTATGTAAATGTAAAGTAATGACACACACATGGATATACAGTATATATATACAAACACACACACATATATATACACACACATATATATATATATATACACACACACATATACATATTATATATATATATACGTGTGTTACGTGTTCGGAATACCAACAGGAGTCAGACTTCGGGAACACACTTATTCACGGGTAAGTACAAAAAATATCACATTATAAGGAAACAGATACCAAAGCGTGCAGCAATGCTGCTCTAATGAATATCGTACTCAGCTTCGAAGACTCGAACATGGAAACCGATTGTGAGATCTGACAAACACTTCCACATAAACGCGAACGTCCAGTTCAAACAATAATCCGGCCCACCTTAAAAAAAGCACCATCGCCCAATCAGCAGGACGAGGAAGGAGTAGGACGTGACAATATATACATATATATATATATATACATACACATACATATATATATACACACAGAGCATGTGACAGACATGACAGAGTCTGGCGACGCCATGGGGAATGTTCTGCTGCCTGCCCTGGGTTCCTTCTAATGCAAAACAATGCTAGCCCTTATGTGGCGGGATTGTGTCAGCAGTTTCTGCAAGACAAAGACATTGATGCTATGGACTGGCCTGGTCCTTCCCCAGACATGGGTCCAATTTAGCACATCCGAGACATCATGTCTCGCTCCAGATACTTAGGCATTACAGCGCACTTCATTGATAAAGAATGGAAATTGCATTATTCACACTAACTGTGTTTAAAACTGCTGCTTAGAGTCGTCATCTAGGACACCTAGGGCATTTAATATTGATACTGTGTCTGTTTCCCGACCTAAACATAGCTTTAGAAATAATCAGAAATAATCACTTCAAGTGAGCGTTGAAGTCTCCCAGTAGAACGACATAGTGGGATAAGACCCGGCCACCAGGCGCTCGCACACGAGCCCCAATCCCAGGCCTGGCTCCAGGGTGGGGCCCCGGTTGCACCATACTGGGCGACGTCACTGGCCTTGTTTTAACCTTGCTCATAAGGGGTAGATCGGACTGCGCCTGGTCTGGCCTGTAGGACCTGTTTGCCTTGGGAGACCCTACTAGGGGCATATAGCCCCTGACAACATAGCTCCTACGATACTTCAGACACTCAAACCTCTTCACCACGATAAGGTGGCAGTCCATGGAGAGGAATTAGGAATATTCTGCCACAAAATGATGCAGAAAAACTAGTACATGCCTTCATCACGTCCAGGCTGGACTATTGTAACGCTCTGCTTTCTGGATGTCCAGCAAAGCTTATAAATAAACTTCAGTTAGTTCAGAACGCAGCAGCAAGAGTCCTTAATAGGACCAAGAGATTCAAACATATCATCCCTGTTCTATCCACGCTGCATTGGCTCCCGGTGAGATTCTGTACAGATTTTAAAATACTACTTTTAACGTATAAAGCGCTAAATGGTCTTGCACCTAAATTCCTTAGTGAGCTGGTGGTGCCCTATGTTCTGCCACGCCTACTTCGTTTAAATGAAGCGGGCTGTCTGTCAGTGCCACATTTGAATAAAGTTACAGCAGGGGCAGAGCGTTTTAATATAATGCCCCAAAATTATGGAACAGTCTACCAGTTTATGTCTGAGAATCAGGCACAGTCTCAATATTTAAGTCTAGTTTAAAGACCCATTTATTTAGTCAGACATTTCAGTGTTAGTCCTCTTTAGATAAAGGAGCAGACTGAAGGGACTCATAGATATTGAGTATTATGGTGATCTGATGCTGTTGGATGCTGTCCTCCACACTCTCACTGATTACTCAGTTCTCTTCAGTGGTGGTTTGGTTGCCTTACTTATCAGGGATCCCTCATGCCTGTGCCTCTCTCTGGTTCTCCTTTTAGTTAGGCTGTGTTAGTTAGTTTGGCCGGAGTCCTTTCCTGCACTGAACTATATCAGTATCTTACAACCGACCCACCGCGTGGGATCGGGAGCGTTGTGTATCGGCTTGGTCATTATATTACCGCGTTGACTTCGGTCGTCACCCCATTTCCAGCCACCAGAACTGTTTTCACTCACACATACACATACACACTCAAAACAAGAATCTCTCGTTCAAGACGTTACAACCAGATGGAATTCTACCCTAGAAATGGTCAAGCGAATTCAGCGCAACAAACACCACTGACCACTACCATGGCTCAGCATAACAGCAATGTTGCCACATGTGTTTTTTCTCTCACTCTCTCGCTCGTCAAGGCATGCTGCATAAAACAAAAGTAATAATATTAAAAAGATGAAATAGTAATAAATATGGTGTTGAACAATGAAATGTAAACAAAATACAATAATGTGTTAATTTCAAATAAACAAAATTAGTTTATTTGAAATTAATACCAACTTCTTGTGTTTTCCATTGGTAACTGAACTGCTGGGAGGAGAGCAGTATATCTCTTGCTTAGTGGTATTGCCAGCCTTATGCCACTTGTTAAAAATTATGAAGTCAGATGATACAGCCGTACCATCAACACTGGTTCTGCCCAGGGATGTGTTCTTTCTCCTCTGCTCTTCTCACTATACACCAATGACTGCACCTCCAAAGTCCCCTCTGTCAAACTCCTAAAGTTTGCAGATGACACCACGGTCATTGGTCTCATCAGTGACAGTGATGAGTCTGCATTCAGAAGTGAGGTTCAGCAGCTGGCTGTCTGGTACAGTCATAACAATCTGGAGCTTAACATGCTTAAAACTGTGGAGATGATTGTAGATTTCAGAAGAAACCCCCCTGCACCCCCCCACACACACTTTTCATCATGGACAGCCCTGTGGTTACAGTGGAGACATTCAGGTTTCTGGGCACCAACATCTCTCAGGGTCTGAAGTGGGACAATCACAATGTCTCCATTGCTAAAAAGACTCAACAAAGGATGTTCTTCCTCCGCCAGCTAAAGAAGTTCAACCTGCAAAAGGTACTGCTCAAACAGTTCTACTCAGCCATTATCGAGTCAGTCCTACAGACTACAGAGGCCTGTTTGTACGGCTGAAAGGATTATTGGGGCACCCTTGCAAGCTCTCCAAGAACTGTACACATCCAGAGTGAAAAAAAGCGGTAAGAAAATCACTCTGGATCCCTCACACCCGTGTAATCCACTGTTTGAATTTTTACCATCTGGCCAAGTAGGCAAACCTACTTGGCAATAAAGCTCTTTCTGATTCTGATTCTGATTAAATTCAAAGATCATTTTACCTCAGACTTATCTAAAAGGAAGCACAGCACTAATCTCGCATGGTTGAAGATTGCTACTGCAATTGATCCAAGGTTTAAAGTTCTAAAGTGTCTTCCCAAAGATGAAAGGGATGAGGTGTGGGCTTCACCAAGCAAGCTGTAAATGGCAGAGGGTCCTGAAAAACAAGAGTCTAAAGAGACAACAGACCAACAGTCACCAAAGAAGAGAAGGATCTCTGTTTTGCTGGTTCTGATTTAGTGTCGGGTGAAGAAGAAGAGTCCATAGAACAGTATCTAAACCTCTACAAAGCAGAGCCAAAAATGCACATGGAGGGTTGTCCACTACAGTGGTGGAAAAAAAAGAGAAGCAACACATGCCAGGCTGGCACCAATAGCATGCAAGAATCTGTCAACCCCTGCTACAACGGTGCCTTGAGAGACAGTTCTCACTCTCAGGTCATTTTCATTGAAAAGAAAAGGGCCATATTGTTTCCTGATAATATCAACAGACTGGTCTGTCTCAGCAACTTGCTGAATGTAAAGGAGGACTAAGCAAAATTCTTTATAATTAATGTTCTCAACTCTCAGCAATACAACTTTACAAAAAGTCAATTTTTTGTATTCATTCTTTTATCATTTTCCAATTTTTTGCAGTCCACTTAGAATCCAACATGGAAATTATTTGTTTATTGCCATTGTTTTGAAATTAAAATGGTACCTACATGCCTGTTTTTATTTCTGTAATAAATATGGCTTTCAAGCCAGCATGTAATTTGGAGAATATTGATGGTTTATTGCAGGTATGTTGTTTACATAAGAAAATCTGTTATAAGTTAATATAATTGTGTATATAATTATTTATTATATATTTTTTATAAGTTACTGAAACATTAGCGCATTGTTTCCACCCGGAAGTGTGTTGATCATCGGTAGTTTTATTTATTTCATTAGCGAATCGATAATAACCGGATTTTTACGGACATTTTAACTATATTTTTGTACTTGACATGATTAAAACTTATTATATAAACTTTCGATGGATAATGTGTTGGTTACTCACCTGCTGCTGCGTCCTGCGGTTGTCATAGAGACGAAACGATTTCCAACCACTTCCGGGATGCGCCATTTTGTTTGTGGTAGCGTCATTTAATATTAGCCCTTCAAAAATTTAATTGGTCAAGTTTCTCCCATTAAAATAGAACGATGAAAAAATGTGAAAATGTAGTTTGGGCTTTTATTCACACTTTTAAATATCCAATCAAACAGAGAAGAAAACTTAGGACCAGCTAACAAATCACAATTCAAACAATCTGAAGAACAAGTAGAAATTAATTTACAATGCACCCAAAATCAAATTATAAAAGAATAAAAATCAAAGTAAATTAATTACTGACATTTCCACAATGATTCTATAATAAACAGTATTATCTGTACAATAAATCCCATGTGAAAGAAAAGAAAGTGAATGTTATGTGTAAAAGGAACAAAAGCTTTATTATAATATTGCAACATATGAAACTAAAGCTTGGATAGGATGAGATAAAAAAAAAATCATACATTATTCGTAATTTTGTGTGTTAAATTATACAGAAATTAATTATAGCCAAGAAGTTAAATACTGGAAACCTCCTGCTATAGAACTGGTCCACTGCTGACAAAATGTTTCACTACAGAAGCGCATCAGCTTTCAGGTTTCACTTAAAGACATCAATAAAAACTTTAAAATCTTAATTCACTTTCAGGATTAAAATAAACATATCCAATAATATTGCACTACATGTCTTTACACTTCCATTTAAATATATACGGAGATGAACACTTGTTACAGTGCCTGCAAAACAAATATTTAAAGAGAATGTGATTAATGGAGAAAACCGAATTAAATTAGCTTTACATTATTGACAGACATACGATGAACGGATTTATTTCTATATGATTTACACATTGATAATCAGACTGATTCTTTTGCGTTTAGGACGGTAATGCGCTGATGTGTGGCATAACATTTTTTCTTCGTATCCCACATCATTAAAGTTGCTTTATCACTGTTTTAATTAAAACAAACCTCCATCATTCACTGTTTAAACAATACAACATTATTTTATTTCTTCTTTTATCTGATAACAGAATTAGAGGACAAGGTGCAGTTACTATAAAAAAAAACCCCCATGTAATTTGTCTTATGCGCTGGTTGAAACAAATTCTGATAAATGGAATATTAAATAAATAAATAAATACATTAATTAATTTGCAGATTTTCCTTAGCTATAAATATTTTCCTGCAATTAGCTCACGTGATATCAGCTGATATCAAGTTTCCTAATTGATTTCTTGTTGCAGATATTAATCCTTTCGTATAAAACTCTACACAATAGGGATGGTGTGACTGCTGACACTGTATTAGGAACAGTGATGCCACGACAGCCGGGTATAGCATCACATTATGCAGATATCAGTTTACACACCCGATCAAACATGGTTAGTGACTGTCAGACGGGAGTAAGTGTCAGGCAACAGGCGATTCCTGCATTTATCACAATTCCTTTCTGTTCAGAAATCCCTCAGAATAAAGGGGCACCACCAATTGAACCTGCTCCATAGCCATAGAGGGGATTCTGGATGTATAGGAACTACAGTATAGAGAAACATACAGCAAAGCCAGGAGATATCGGATCAGTAGTAATATCTTACCGTGTACTTGGAGAGAACAATAATCTCGCTTAGTTATGTGACATTTTTCACTTAACACACACAGTTTGTACTGTACCAGAAACTTTACAAAACTTACGAAAAGCAACATACAAATGTGGCACAGGAATCCAATTCAGAAATACTTCATTAATCGTGTTTACTTTTACATAAACAACAATATCTAATGTTCTGAAAGGCAAGACTATAACGCCTAATGAGCAAGAAAAAAGAATAAGAAAAAGGGGGAGGAGGCTGAAGAAAAAAAAGAAATCTAGAAGAAGACAGGAGGAACATGACAAAGACATATAAGCAGTACTGGAACAAGGTTTCCACTAAAGAACAAGTATCTATAACTGCTTTCTATTCTCTGCATAAACATTCAACATTCATAAAGAACATAAAATCCAGTCATTTCTTTTTACACCAAACTGAACAACTTCAGGTCGGCCTCTGTTGTTTTCATGATCAAATGTGTTTATACATCATCAAAGATTCTGCTGTGTGAAGAGGACATGGAAAGATACCGTCCTCCAGCATGCCTAAAGGTGGGGGGAGAGAGAGAGAGCAAAACCTGGATGTTCACAAAGCAGAAGGTCACAGTGTAAAATGAGAGCTCTATAATGATGTCAACCTCAACCCCACTGAACAGCTTTATAAAAAACCTGAACACTGAATGTACAGTCCTCCACCTCCATCAACATTCAGACTTCACACTTCTTTAAGCACTCAGATAAATAAGATAAATGTAAAATATGGTAATAGGCTAGTTTCGATTGGTCTATTT
>JAOTRA010113724.1:0-10361 GCA_026260255.1 Pseudolaguvia tuberculata
TATATATATATAAATAAATATATATAAAAATATAGCGGCATAGTGGTAAGCACGGTGGCCTCACACGAAGAAGGTCCCGGGTTCGATTCCCGAGTTGAGGATCTTTCTTTGTGGAATTTGCATGCTCTCCCCACACTTGTGTTTGTTCTTTATTTTATTTTTTTTCCCCCACCATCCAAAACCATAGTCATTGGTGAGTCTAACAAGCACAAGCCAGTACTTCCTTAGTGCCCGTCCCAAACCCGGATAAATGGGAGGGTGTTAGGAAGAGCATCCAGCATAAAAAGTTTTTTGCATCTCACATTTTGTCCATGCTCACAATCCAAATGTGTAAACTGTTTATATTCCTTCATATCCTAGTGGATTTTGTAACTTTGTGCGTGTGCATGTTAAAGCAAGCCTAGACTGTGGTTTAATTATTTATTCAAGAATGCTGACGAATGTTCTGACAGTTCAAACCATTGCGGCGTAGGTAATTAAAATTTAAAAGGGTGTCATGTGATTGCCACCAGATGAAATTGTTCAGATTATTAATTAATAAATATTAAGACAGAGATTGTGTTGCCGGTTTGTAAAATTAGTATTCCTAGAAATATTAGGCTTAACAATAAACTATTGAGACTAAAAGGTTCAGGCAAAAGCCTTTCTGTGTCCAGAAAGTGTTTACTCTGGGTTCTTTGGTTTTCTCCCTCAGTCCAAAGCATGTATATTAGGTGAATGAGTGTAAAGTATGTGTTTTTCGGCTATGAGAATAGCCTGGATGCTGATTGATTAGATTGAAAATGTTGAAATGTCTTTTCTCTATTATAGGTGCTTTGCTTCATCTCAGATGTTAAAAACACAACCACAAGACAACACTATGCAATCAAACCACAGACATTTGAACCCTGAAGTCAGTTATTATGTTGGCAAAAGCTTTGAAGTGATTCCATCAAGCTCCAACTCCTGTGAGACATACAGCTCTGTAAGCTCTATTGAAATGTTAATCAGGAGCAACAGTTTTATTATTAATGAGTCTAATCAACTACTCAGTCCCTCAGTCTTAGAGGAATCTTTGGACATGTCCTCAGATGCAGATATGATACCTAACTTGCTGCCTGATCTTTGTGAGGGTCTTGTTAATAACTTGGGAAGTGCTCCAGAACTAAATAACAAACATTCTGACTTTGGAGTCACCTTCATCCAGTCAAGCAATCAGACCTTTACGATGGATGATGAAGTCTTTCAAACAGATTTTACCAATGTGCCAGAGGCAAGCAAAGCTTCACATTTAATTGGAGGAGTTAATCACATTGAATGTGTCACACCAGTTAATCTAAAAACAACTCGTGTAGAAACTGCGTCTGCTGAATTGAAAGCATTCCGAATTCCCACTTTTGAGGAAATAGACATTAGTGGGAATGCACAGACCTCTACTCCTGTTCAGTCTCTGAGCTCAAAAACATTTTGCCTTTCCGAATCTCCTCTTAACACGACTAAAAGTGACTTTGGTAGTCCGGCAGACCAAGTCATGAAGGAACAGTGCAATTCTGCTTCTCAGAATCCTAAAACATCAGTGATGGCATCCACTAAAAGTACCAAGTTAGAAACCAAGAAATATTCCAAGCCTGACTTCAGTAATGTAAGATCGAAAATAATGTCTAAGCCCAACACTGTCCCAAAGCCATCCAATGTTACTGTTGTCAGTGACTCATCAAATATAAAACAACCCAAAAACAAGATGAGACCTTCCCATTCAATAGCTCTTCCCAAATCTAGCACTACAATGGCTTCTAGCTCCACTGTCACATGTGGTAGCCTCATGAGGAAACCGAATCTGATTAAAAGAACACACTTTTCCACTTGTCAGGATACTGCGCCTGCTCAAAAGTTCCGGCCTCGCACATGGTCTGAGACTTCCAACACGTCAAAAACAAATGAAGAAGACACTGCTATTAACCAGTCACAAGCCAGTCAGCTCAGAAACGCCCCTACGAGTGAAAAAGACTCATCAGCAAGAGGTTTTCTGAGTCGGATGAACTTGACAAAAGTTGGAGACAGACATGCTTCCAAAAGAGAAGAAAAAGGTGTCAAGAATAACCAGAAACCTGGTACAAATGTAAGTTCAGACTAATTTTTATATTTACAGCAAATTTAATCCAAATGACTTACTTGCATTTACTTTTAAAAAATTAACTTTAAATGGAAAATATTTCTCTTTACATATCCCACCTTGGAAAGTTGGGGGTGAGAACAAAGGGTCAGCAATGATACAGCGCCTATGGGTCAGCAAAGGTTAATGGTCTTGCTCACTCACTTAAAAGTGGCTGCCTGAAGGTGGTGGGACTTGGATTGCCTGGTCTTCCTAACAGTGCCATAACCATTTAAGCCACCAGTTCCCTTTAACTTAATTTGTTACATAGACTTTACAGCACAGGAAATTTTATTTTTTCCCGTTTTCCATATTAGAAAGTTGATTTAAGTTGACTATAATGCAGGATCACTGAAGCAGGAAGTGGTTAGGGTCATCCTGGTCTTCCAACTGTTATGTACACTTTTCTCTTATTTTAAAAGACCACCAACATAAAACAGGTACATTAAATAATGTTTTGCCCCCACCTATAGCTAGCTTTTCTCTCACGCTCTGGAAATTAGCTGATCATATTATATATGGTCAATTCTATATGGAAATGATTGAGAAACTCTGTATGAAAATGCTGTATGTTGGTACTATAAAGCACTTTGACTTCATCTTTGCCCTGTTAAGCCAAAAAAAAAAAAAAATCAACATTCCAATGAGATTGACCACCATAAACTAAATTACTATCCAGACCAACATGTTATTGCCTTGAATGGCTTTAATCGTTTCATTGAATATAAGCTTGCTCTTCTGCTAAATGTATTCCATGTGTACACTCACTTTGTTTATAGAGCTTGGGGTTGTAGAGGGAGCTGAAGGGGTGTTACTTGGCAGGAATTTCCAGATTCCCAGGAGAACTCTAGTACAATAGTCAAGGCTGAGTATGCATAAGTTCTCAACCTTCGACTTGCATTCTTCAGCTCTGTTATGGCCGGTGCCATAGTGAGTGTAAACCCAACTGTCTTCAGTCATTTCTTTCGAGAGCCTATGAGTGAAAGGAATTTGGTCTTGCAGGCAGACACGTCTCGGCCGTTAGGAGCAACACTGTGTGCTTGGCGTAAAAACGGTCTTAGCCCCCAGTCGCAGTTATCCAGAACAGGAAGTGCTTCACCTGCACATATTCCAACTGCAAAACTTCGGCCTCCACCTCTGTCTGCGTCCAAGCTGAAAACAGGCACCGCACGGAAAAATGACTGCACCACCAGTGACATGCTTTCTTCTTCTCTGAGGAGCCAACTGAGCACATCTGGAGGTATGAAGCAATGGCTTGCACACAGTCCAATTGCTAGTTGTGAAATAAAGATTGTGTCGTTTGTACACAGGATATTCTAAAAAAAACTAAATGTATTGCATAAAAAATTAAAAACATTTTTTATTGTTTACAGGCTGGATAATAATATTGAATGTTTAATTTCTAAAGAAAGTTTAGAATAAATTTCTCTTCATTCCAGGTATGTTATATTAGACAATACTGTATATAGAACACACACATTATTATTATTATTATTATTTTTATTAGTAATCAATTAATCATTGAAATCATTTCATCCTTATATCTGACCAGATTTTTCATTCATTCATCTTCTTACTTGCTTATTATCTAATTCGGGGTCACGGGGGGTCTGCTGGTGCCCATACCAGAGCACACAGGGTTAGAGGCAGGGGTATTCCCTAAACAGGTTGCCAGTCCACAGGGTAACACATATACAAACAACCACACACACTCAGTCATTCCTATGGGCTTTTTAGAATCAACCTAATATACATGTTGTTGGACTGTGAGAGGAAATCAAAGTACCTGAAGGAAACCCAAGCAAATGTAGGAGAAAACATACAAATTTCGCACAGAAAGATCCCTGGCCTGGGAATTGAACCTGGGGCCTTTTTTAGTGTGAGGCGACTGTGTATCCACTACTACATTGCACCTCCCTGACCATTTATTCATTCATCTTCTTACCTGCTTATTCCCTAAATTGGGGGTCTGCTGGTGCCTATCCCAGCACAAATAGGGTGAGAGGCGGGAGTACACCCTGGACGGGTCGCCAGTCCATCTCAGGGCAACATATAGACAAACAACCATTAGAAGCACCAATCAACCTCCGCACAGAAAGATCCCTGGCCCGGGAATCGAACACTGCACCTTCTTGTTGTGAGGTGACCGTGCTATCCACTACGTCACTGCGCCGCCCCCTACCTAACCAGATTTTTTAAAAATTAATTGTATTTAAATAAACATTTAAATAGACAAGCATGACTGACGCCTCTATCGTACACCAGAGACTTACTACTACCACCAACACGTCTGCTCTATACACTACCCAAAGGCAGGTTTCCCTGTTTTTGACAATCTTTTAAAATACAGAGAACAGATACAGATGTGCCTGATCTGTGTTTACATGTTTTTTATACAGACACTCCTCTTCCTGTTCTTCCTAAACCTTGTTATAGTTATAAAGAAAAATTAAAGGTCTACAGAGAAGGTCATCCCAGACTGGAAAGCAATAGAGTTAATGGGGGTAATAAAAACAGTAGCAAAAAAAGAGTACAGAGTTGAATCTGATTGGATTGATCTGTTCTGTGGGGTGAGTCACTCTGCTTCACCTTAAGTGTAAAGAATATATAGAGATATAGTGAAAGGACATATTACCTAATTAAATAAAGGTATAGATTTGTTGCCACTCTACTTTGCAGTGTTCCAATACAGGGTTTTTGCAAACTAGAGTTCACGACTATGGTTAGTAAAATCTACTAACAAAAATATAAATTATTGGCTTAATTTGTGACAGGGGAAGGGTAGTGCAGTGCAGCGGTGCAGTGGGGTTCCTCCGGGTACTACAGTTTCCTCCCACAGTCCAAAAACATGTACATTCAGGTTGATCTGGTGATTCTAAATTGCCTATGGGTTGGTGTGTGTGTCTGTGTGGTTGTTCGTCTATATGTACCCTGTGATGGACTGGCGACCTGTCCATTGTTCTCGCCCTGTATGTGCTGGGATAGGCTCCAAATGACCCCAGTGACCCCCAAATAAGGGAATAAGCAGGTAAGATGATGAATGAATTTGTGACAGTTGACAATGGACACGATATCAAAACCATAAAGAAAAACTTTATATGATTAAATTTGGAAACGAAACATGTTCAAATGTTTGAAAACAATAAAAAAAAACTATGGATTAAACCATTAAAAGGAATAAATAATAAATGCTTCTGAAGTAAACATGTAAATGTGTTGTTAAGTTATTAATATACTGTATATACTTAAAATCCATGGGGTACTTTAGGTAAATTGTTTGGTTAAAAGGATGTCCTGTTCTAATATATTGGGTCTGTAGAAACTCTTGTTAGTGACTCTTTCCATGTAACTGTGATGTCATTTGCTTTCTGTTCCCTAAGCACTTAATCTTTTATCCATTCTTTTCATAAAGTTAAATCAAGCCAACGTGGTACGGAGGGTTCCAGGGGAACTGTGTCCAGATCCTCTCTTACTGCTGGCCAATCACATTCATCAGCTTCTAAACTACCAAAAACGATTGGAACCCAACTCAAAAGTTCAGTTACCACCAATGGACATAAAAAGCCTGGTAAACTTTTTTTTTATGTTGATCATGATGAACTCAATGTTTTTTTTCCCCCAACATCAGACCAACAAGATTTATTCCATGATCTGAATTATTTATTCAAGGCGGCTGAAACCTTTAATTTATTTGTTTTTGTTTTAGATTTGTCATTTCAACCTCCACAATTTGCATAGGCTACATTTATAAATCTATGCACATACACATGCTCTTAATGACATCTCCAAGCTAAGGAAAGTGGTAGCTTAGTGACTAAGGTGTTCACTGGAAGATCAGGCTTTGATTCCCAGCACCACAAGTTTCACATGGCTGGGCTCCTGAGCAAGGCCTTTACCTTTAAATTATTTGGTTGCCTAATAGAGATGTGTGTTTACATTTTCTGAGGGGGAAATAGAGGTAGGGAAAAATGATAGGACATCTTACTGGTCCTCTACAGCTTTGCAACCTAGATTGGCCCACTACCGTTTCAGAAGAACGTTGCCCCAGTGTACAAAGACCCTGTATGAAGAGGGGATGCATTGTGGTTGGTGTGGAATTACCTCGCCTAATCTGACCTTTAGCATAAACTGGAACATCGGCTGCATATCAGATCTCCTCAACTGACATTAGTGCCTATGATCTTGCTTACCATTTTGTGGTTGTATGAGCAAATTCAGGAAAGTCTTTCAAGAAAGCCTAGAGGAAGGAAGAAAAGAAAGTTTAAGATACAAAAAGTAACTGTACCTCCGCCTAGTTGCTGCTCCGATTGGCATTTACATTATATTACGCTATGCTGGACAGTCAGCAGTCTGTCTCATACATTCAGTAAATATAGTACATGTAATTAGGTTTTATTTCTTAATTTTGTTGCAGATATAATTAAATGGTAGCTGCGCATTGGCGTAGTGGTTAACACGGTCGCCTCACAACAAGAAGGTTTCGGGTTCACTTCCCAGTTAAGGGGTCTTTCTGTGCGGAGCTTGCATGTTGCATGCTTGCACGCTTGCGTGGTTTTCCTCTGGGTACTCCTCCTACAGTCCAAAAATATGTATATTAGATTAATTGGTGATTTTAAATTGCCCCTAGGAGTGATTGTGTGTGGGGTTGTGTGTGTGTGGCCCTGTGATGGACTGGCGGCTTATCCAGGGTGTACCCCTGCCTTTCACCCCATGTGCGCTGGGATAAGCTCCAGCAGTTGCAATTACAGCATTTAACAGATGCCCTTATCCAGAACGACTTACAACTGAGCAATTGGGGTTTAAGGGCCTTGCTCAGGGTCCCACAGTGGTGGCTTGGTGGTGCTGGGAATGGAACCCCCGTCTTTCTGGTAATAGTTCGACACCTTAACCACCAAGCCACCACTTCCCATGAAGGTCCTGAGCTCCATGAATACAAGATGCACACCCGTATGACCCCAAATTAAGGAATCGGCGGTTCAAACTTGAATGAAATAATAAATATATAAATAAATAAATGGTTTAATGCCTTTTGGAATCACAATAGCCACAGTGTTAACGCAAATAATCTGGCTCTTCAGGGAACGTTATAAAGAAAGCACTGACTTTGTTGCTTCATTTAAAATAATTGCGAATGTGTGGTTCTGAGGCTACGGGAAAAAGTGGGCCAATGTTATCTGGACAGATGGTGAAGGGAACTACTGTTCAAACAAAGAGGCTTTTGCTCCTGTCAAGCGTCCTGTCTAGCCTGCTGCTTGCTCATTGGCGGACTGGTACGCTTTTTTCCACTCCAGTTTCATTTGGGGGGGAAACAGGAAAACTGCACACAACCATACGCTGGTAGAGACTGGATTACCTTATTTTCATTGCTGTTAAACTTTATAAAATATATTTTACTAATGTTAACCAACGGAGTCTTCTGGAGCTACACCTGGAGGGAATTTTCTTTATACCAGTTTGACAACTCCTTTGCTTCCCAATTCAGTGCTGGCTTTCAGTGTGATCTGACTCTTTTGGCCTGCCTCCTTATTGGATCCTATCGCTTCTGTATCGTTCCATTGTTACTTGTCTGTTCTGGAAAATCAAGTACGTCACAGACAAGTAAGTTAAACTGTTAGAAACAAAAATAGTTTTATATGATCTGTTCTTTTGGGAGGAAAGAAAAATTCATTTCTAGCAAAACTAATTAAATAATGCAGACTGGTTTCAGACTTTGGTGTGAGAACCTTCTTTATGCATGAATTTGTTTAAATAAAAATATTCATAGAATGTTAATTACTAACAATTTAACTGGTTCCATTTCGCAAAAAAATTGTGGCCAGCTGAGCATTTTTATTATTGGATGAAGCTTCAGTCTTCTAGTAAGAACAAGCCCAATATTGTGCATGAATGTGAGATATCTCTTCATTAAGCTCCAACAGTAGCTTAGGTAACGAGGTCTGGGTTGGTTCAGTCCCCATTCCAGTTCATCCCAAAGGGGTTCAGTGGTGGTAATATCAGGACTTTTTGTGGAACACTGGTGTTTTTTTTACTCTAATAATAACCCAGCATGTGATAATAGAGGTCAGAGGTTTTGTGCTCAGGGTCATTGTCATGCTGGAACAGTGTTGGAGTCTCTTAGTTCCACTGAAGGAATAATGTAATGTTACAACAAACTTTCTAGACCAACTGTGGGTTTCCAGATTTGTAGCAACAGTTTAGGCGGGAACCACATATGGATCTGATGGTCATGTGACCTCAAACTTTTGACATTGTGTATGTTGATAGAATTATTAACATTATATAAATATTTTCCTTAAAACTCGTTGATTTCTATCAATCAGTTGCTGATATTTGAAGTATTACTGTAAGTTTTACTGTATTACTGTAATCTTAGTTCGTGTGAATGAGCTTAAAATCTTTCATGTGCTGTTGATGTTTTGACAGGAAATAACAGCGTATCTTCACTGTCCCACACACCTGGGAGGTCTGCAGCAAACATCTCAAAGACGCCTGCTTTATCACGAGTCACTCGCATTAGTGCTGCCGTTTCAGGTGGGTAACAAGTACGAGAGGGGTAGATTCGGAGACGCTTAACTGAACATGTACGTGTTTGCCTCATACATCGGTTCAATAAAATAATAGGGCGAAAGTTTTCATGTTCTCTCAGCTCTTGCGTAGTTTTACTCTGAGTACTCTGGTTTCCTCCTACAGTCCAAATACGTGTTCATTATGTTGGTTAGTGCTTCTAAATTGTTGGTGTGTGTGGCGTGTGCGTTGCTTGGCGTGCGCGTGTGCGTTGGTTGGCTTGCACGCGTGCGTTGGTTGGCGTGCGCGCGTGCGTTTGGTGACGAGCGCGCATGCGTTGGTTGGCGTGCGTGCGTGCGTGTTTTGGCGTGCGTGCGTGCGCGTGTTGGCGTGCGTGCGCATGTTAACCTGCGTGCGCATGTTGGCATGCGTGCGCGTGTTGGTGCGTGTGTGCGTCCGTGTGTGAGCGACAAACAAATTTGGCAGACAGAAATCAATTTGATTAGCGTTTTGTCTGCAGCAGCATTGTTGGCGTGCGTGTTTGTGTTTGCGTGCGTGTTTGTGTTGGCGTGCGTGCGTGCGTGTTGCCGTGCATGCGTGTGCGGGTTGGTGTGTGCGGGTTAGTGTGTGTGTGTGTGTGTGTGTGGTGGTTGGTGTGTATGTGTGGGGGTTGGTGTGTGTGTGTGGGGGTTGGTGTGTGTAGGTGGGGGTTGGTGTGTGTGTGTGTGTGGGTGGAAAGGGTTGGTGTGTGTGGGGGGGTTGGTGTTTGTAAGGGGGTTGGTGTATGTGTGCGCGCGTGCGTTCGTGTGTGCGACACACACATTTGGCAGACAGAAATCAATTTGATTAGCATTTTGTCTGCAGCAGCAGTTAGGAAAAGGTTCTGTATGTGCTGTAGTTCTCTCCAGTTTGGCCATTTAATCCTGTGAATTATAGCAGCAGATGGTTTTTGCTGTGTTAGCACTACAACCGGTTCTCATCTCAGCAGTGTAACCGCAGTGTTAGCGAGAAGTGCTCACATAAACAAACACACACATAAACACACACAGCGGCCGCTCGGTACAGGATTTACCACGTTCTTTGTGGCTCTCTCGCATGTTTAAACTTTCTGATCTTTTCAGCTAAATTTAATGTGACACATTGTTTTCTAAGCATCTTTGATTTGAATTAAGCAGTTTTATCCTTACAATTTTTTCTGTTTTCCTGTCGTGCATAATTTTTTCCAGTTTATTCGATACCCGCAGTTTTAATTCAGTGTCTGACTGTAGTAAACTGATGCTTGTGCTTTACTCTCTGTTCAGCTGCGGTGTGTGTGGGAATGTGTTTGGTGGGATCCCAGGTTTACTACAGCAACAAACCGCACCTTCTTACATACAGTTACCTTAACGCTTTATTCATTCATTCATCTTCTGCTGGCGCCTTAACACTTTATTCCCACTTTATTCCCTCAACCCTTTATTCCCCTTTACTTTCTTAACGCTTGACTCCTTTAACCCTTTATTCCCTTTGCTCCTTTAACTCTTTATTAACTGTTATTCCCTTAACCCTTTATTCCACTTTATTTCTTTTACTCTTTATTTCCCATGTATTCCCTCTAATCCTTTATTTCCTTAATTCATTTTTCCTCCTTCATTCCATTACCTCTTCATTTCTGCTTTCTTCCCCCTTCATTCCCTTAACCCTTTATTCTCCTTTTATTCCCTTAACCCTTTATTCTCCTTTTATT
>JAOTRA010113732.1:0-10361 GCA_026260255.1 Pseudolaguvia tuberculata
TATCTATCTATCTATCTATCTATCTATCTATCTATCTATCTATCTATCTATCTATCTATCTATCTATCTATCTACCTTTCTGTTTGTCTGTCTGTCTGTCCGTCTGTCTGTCTTTCTATCGTATTTGCCGTCTGTCTACAGTATCTAAGAAAACCACAAAAAAAGGCAAAACATATTTACAACATAACCTGTACAATATCCAAATATTGTATAGGGCGGCGCGGTGGCGTATTGGATAGCACGGTTGCCTCACAAAAAGAAGGTTTGAATCCCGGGCCGGGATCTTTCTGTGCGAAGTTTGCATGTTCTCCCCACACTTGCATAGGTTTCCTCCAGGTACTCTGGTTTCCTCCCACAGTCCAAAAACATACAGATTAGGTCAATTGATTCTAAATTGGCCATAGGAGTGAATGTGTGAGTGATTGGCCCTGAGATGGACTGGCAACCCGTCTAGGGTGTACCCCTGCCTCTCACCCTATGTGTGCTGGGGTAAGCGCTGCAGACCCCTGTGAACCTGAAATCGTGACTAAGCAAGTAAGAAGATGAATGAATGAATATCCAAATTTCAGCTCAAATTTATTTTCATAGATTTGTGCATATTCATTGATTCATTCATCTTCTTACCAGCTTATTTCCTAATTTGGGGTCACGGGTTTTCCTGGAGCCTATCCCAGCACACATAGGGCGAGAGGTAGGGGTACACCCTGGACAATTTAGAATCATCAATCAACCTAATATACATGTTTCTGGACTGTCGGAGGAACCTGTAGTACCTGGAGGAAACCCACGCAAGTACGGAGGGAATGTGCAAACTCCGCAAAGAAAGATCCACGGCACGGAAATCAAACCCGAGACTTTCTTCTTGTTAGGCGACCATGCTAACCTCTATGCCACCACCACCAAATTTTTACTTGTATATATATTTAATAGGCCGGCGGGGTGGTGTAGTAGTTTGCCTCACAGCAAGAAGGGTTGGATTCCCGAGCAAAGTGTGTGTGTGTGTGTGTGTGTGTGTGTGTGTGTGTGTGTGTGTGTGTGTGTGTGTGTGTTGTTCGTCTATGTGTGGCTCTGCGATGGACTGGCAACCTGTCAAGGGTGTACCCCTGCCTTTCGCTGGCTCCAGCGGTGTATGCTGCCATTAATGTCATCCTGCCCCAGACAAAATCTAGTCCTGCTGTTGATTATAATAATTTATAATTCATGCATTCATCTGTCAGCAAAAGGGTTTGAAGGCTGACATCTATCAATGTTGATTAATCTTTACACACCATGTGGTGTATCATATTACTTACTTTCCTTATATTTTATCGAACCCTCTGTTAGGATGATTTGCACATACATGATGACCAACTGAACTCAGATCAGCAGCTCTCAGCACTGCTTCCAGCTAAAACCTTGATTATAAATAATCTCCATCATTCAATATTGATCTACAGAGCAAAATACATCTGGCCTTAAACATATACTGTTTAGCTTCGTGGTTAAAGAGTTGGACTGGCTGGAGGCTCAATTCCCAGCACCAACAAACCATCACTGTGTGTCCCTAAACAGGACCCTTAAGCCCTAGTTACTCAGTTATATAAAAATGGGTATTATGGTTTCTTCCCACAGTCCAAAAAGTTGATTGGTGATTCTAAATTGTCACTCATAAGTGAGTGTGTGTAGTTATTCGTCTGTGGCCCTGCAGTAGACTGGCAACCTGTCTGTAATCTCTCCCTATGTGGACTGGGATAAGTTCCAGCAGACACCATTGACCCTGACTTAGGGACTAAGTGGACGAATACGAAGACAAACAAACGAATGAATGAATGAATGAACTTGATGAAATGCAATTTAGAAAGACTTCATTAAACCCTCATTAGCTGAGAATGGCAGATGGGGCTGTAGGGCAGTGAGTGTAATAGAGATACAGTACTTGTTTAAAAAAAGATTTAGAGCCATTGCCTTGGGCTTACATTGTGTTCCTAAATTCCCCCATTACCTCCAAGGGCTCATGGAGGTCTTTGGGGAGTCATTTCTCATTCCTGCATTTTATAGACAGCTTGAAGAAGAAAACAGTGGCTTAGTTCTTCTGCAGGATTTTACATGTGTGGTTTAGAAAACGGACCAACCACATGTTTTATTTTAATCCTGATGGAAGTGGGTCCATCTGATCCAGGCTGAGAAGGTTGCAATCTATGAAGAACTTCAGCTTTTGGAATTCTATGTATATGCAAATTATGTTGTTTAAATACTGAGATCACCGTAGATCTCCTTTCTGCTGCTGTCCTGTATACGTCCTGTTTGGTGACTCATACAGGGGTTTTAGGGTCTAAGTCACAGCACCACCTATCTGTCGTGGATTCTACACTTTCACTCCAGTGACCAAATTCACCTAGATTATTTTATCAAAATCATGGCTATATCCATGGTGGCGCGGTGGCGTAGAGGTTAGCACGGTCGCCTCACAACAAGAAGGTCCTTAATTTGATTCCTGTGACAGTGATCTTTCTGTGCGGAGTTTGCATGGTCTTCCCGCGTTCATGTGGGTTTTCTCTGGGTACTCCGGTTTCCTCCCACAGTCCAACAACATGTGCATTAGGTTGATTGGTGATTGTAAAATGCCCATAGGAGTGAATGTGTGTGTGAGTTGTTGTTTGTATATGTGTGCCCTCTGATGGACTGGCGACCTGTCTCACTCCCCTGCCTCACTCCCTATGTGCGCTGGGATAGGCTCCAGCGGACCTGTAACCCTATATTAGGGAATGAGCTTGTTGGAAATTGAATAAATGAATGAATGAATGATAAACATGTGTATAAACATATTTTTAATAACAGTGTCTCTTTCTACTCTCTCTCTTTCTTCTTCTCTTCCTGTTTCTCTGTTTCTCTTTCTCTCTTATTCGAGATTGACAGGTTTAATGATTGTATTATCTTCTCTCTCTGATGCTTAAAAAGGCAGCTGTGATGTGCTCTAATGCTGTATTGATCTTTGTCATCCTGCTGCTGGGAAGTGTATTTATTCCTCCCCCCCCCCCCCACACACACACATACAGTCTTTACACCCACACACACATACAAACATATAATCATGGAGGGATAAACATTCAGTGTGGACAGCAGGCCACAGCACGTATCAATTCAATCAATAAACACACATAGTATAAAACAGCACAATAAAACACACATGATGCCGACTGGGGAACATGTACCAAAATAAATGAGAGGAGAAAATCTCCCATCTGTGTCCGTGTCTTCTTCATGAACGGCTGACCTGTCTTATAATGGCATCCTATTTCACACCCTCAAGCATGAACTTTAATGAAGACATCCAAAATGACACAGATTGAAGAAGGATCCTAATCACTGACAGCTGCCACATCTAGAGAAGGCCACCCACCCCCATCCGGTGAGAATACACAGACAGGCTGTAAATGATTCTGCAGTTTTTGGTTTAAAATCCTTTTTCTCATGGTGAGAAGAACGTAAAGATTGGACGAAGCTCAAGTCTTTCAGTCCGATGTTGTGCTTAAATGTGAGAATCTCTACGTTCAGCTCCAACAGTATTAGTGAGATCAGATACTAATGTCAGGTAAGGAGGTCTGGGGAGGGTCAGTCACCATTCCAGTTCATCACAAAGGTGTTCAGTGGTGGTAAGATCAGGACTTTGTGTGGAGCACTGGTGTTCTTTTCACTCTAATAATAACCCAGCATGTGATAATGGAGGTCAGAGGTTTGTTCTCAGGGTCATTGTCATGCTGGAACAGTGTTGGAGTCTCTGAGTTCCAAGGAAGAAATAATGTAATTTAACAAATATTCTAGACCAACTGTGGGCTTCCAGATTTTAGCAAAAGTTTGAAGAGGAACCACCTGGATCTGATGGTCAGGTGACCTAAATCCTTTGGCATTGTAGTGTATGTGAATCTAGATTTCTGGGGATTCTGCAGATTAGCAAATCACACAGCTGCTCCATGTTGTTGGTCCGTATATTGAGGAATGCTGGTCTATGTGGGTTTTCTTTCTTCTGCATCTCAGTGAAGAAAGCTGAAAGGTCAGATTTTGTTAGAAGGTAGCAAAAGGTTCTCACTTATAAATAAATAATAAGTTCAGAAACCATGCAGATTCGCTATTACTACTAGATGGTAGTGGAGATGTTTTTGTATTATTTTAGAATTAAAATTTGATAAACATGGCATCTGTTTTTTCTACGTTGAAACAAAATGCTACTTCCTTTCCACCTACCATCTTCATCAACTAGCAAGAAAAACAGATTTTGCTGTTTTTGTATCCAGCTCCAAATATGGTTGTGGGTGTATTAGTCACCTCCGTTTCATAGGAATTTTCCCTTAGAACTCCCTCTAATAAGCAAACATCACTACCACATTTCCCATCTACTATGGGTCCAGATGACCAAAATAAATGGAGCTAAAAACAGGAAGGCCTTGGAATATACTGGGAGTGGGTAGTGTGTTTTGCAAAGCCAGCTGGGGGACCGGAAGGTGGTGGTGGTGGTGATGGGATGGGATGGGGGACCAGAACTACAACAGGAAGAGCAAAGGAAGCCGCCTACATAAACAGAACTGATTGTTTGTCAGGTTCAGAGGGTTCAGCTAAAACCTAGGCTATACATGTGCCATGTATAAAATGTATAAAATAATCTACAATAAACTGGTGGCTGTTTTGTGTATTTACAAGTTGGAATTTTAATTTTGTGTCATTCATTCATTCATTCATTCATTCATTCATTCATTCATTCATTCATTCATTCATTCACTCACTCACTCACTCATTCATTCATCATTTTACCCGCTTAGTGCCTAATGGGGCTATTTGGGAGATTTGCTGGATCCTATCCCAGTTCACATAGGGTGAGAGGCAGGGTACACCAGATTGATAAAATGGCTTATAGCTTTGAAATATGAGACATGCTGAATGTAGACGAAACAACTGAGTTTGGCCATATAGTGGGGAATGTGGAGCTTTAAGGTGGTGTGGTGTGTGAGTTTGGGTTGTCCAAATACAGTCTTGTAGGTCTAATGTCCTACAGAGTTTAGTTCCGGCCTCCAGGACCGAGTTTGGACACCCTGGTCTATGTCTATCTAACACATTATCATTACAATACAACAAGCTAGACATTCTAATCCCAGCTTGGGGTCTTTTCATTCATTTTGTCTTGTTCAGTTAATTTATGCTAATTTATGGTAGTAAATGTATAACAGAGGACCACGGTGTAGTGGATAGCATGGACGTCTCACCACGGACGTTCGCCTCACCACGCTTAGTACTCCAGATTCCCCCCAAACACATATATATTAGGTTGATTAGTGATTCTAAATTGCCCATAGGAGTAAATGTGTGCGAGTGAGTGGTTGTTTGTCTATGTGTGGCCCTGTGATGGACTGACGACCTGTCCAGGGTGTACCCCTGCCTCTCGCATTATTTTCACTGAGATAGGCTGGATCCAGGATCATGGAATAAGCGGGTAAGAAGTTGAATTAATGAATGAATGAATGAATGAATGAATGAATGAAATGTATAACACATATTACTAGGACTTCTACGGGAAAAGCAAAAAAAAAAAGGATTGAATGTTTTTGTTGTGATGTTCTGAACTGTGCTTACACAGCCACACATCTGCAGGAAAGACCATAATTGCACAATCTCTGAAGCAGAAATAAGAGGTGATGTAACCAAATCCATTATCAGCCTTGGAACAATTGCACAGGAAGCCAGACGCTTCATGAAGGAAACCAGCAAGAGTAGGGTAAGTAGTATGACTGGTGTATGCTACACCAATGAGCTCACTCCTAGTCAGATGTTTGTGTTTGGAGACTTGGCATGTGCAAGATGTTTGGATTTACTGATGCTGTGGTCAAAGCAAACAATGAAATAGTTCCGGTTCATGTTCACGTTCTTTAGCTCACATCTCTCTCGAACCCAAGTAAACAGGCAGCTGAAACATCTGGTGCATGTGTACCTTCTCTCACACCATACACTGGTGCTGATCAGGAAGGATGCAGAAAAGCAAATAGAGAGAAAATGACTAAACAAAAGAGCGATTCTACACGTGTGAGGATATCCCACTCAGAACCCCCTCTTAGTATACACTGAGAACCAAGGATGAGGAAGGGGCCGCATCCTGTTTCTCTATTTCACTGCTCTAGTAAACGTGTGTGTGTGTGTGTGTGTGTGTGTGTGTGTGTGTCAGTACTCTAGTCTGACTAAAGTAAAGTAATCAACTTGAATAATAAGTCAAAACTTGCATAAACCATTCAAAGATTGTGGGTTCAAATCCCACCATGACTTCCATCATCTTGTTTGGAGCGGTGTGGTGACGTAGCGGTTAGCACGTTCACCTCACCACAAGAAGATCCTGGGTTCGTTTTCTGAGTCGGGGGTCTGTGCAGAATTTTCATATTCTCTCCATACTTGTGTGGGTTTTCCTTCGGGTACTACTGTTTTCTTCCACAGACCAAAACCATGTACATTAGGTGGATTGGTGATTCTAAATTGTCCATAATTGTGTGAGTGTGTGTGGTTGTTTGTCTATGTGTGTGACCCTGCGATGGACTGGATGAACTTTGGTGTCTTTTTGCCAATGTATTTTGACAGCTCAGGAGGGGCAGAGCGGTGGCATAGTGGTTATCACTGTTGCCTCACAACAAGAAGGTCGATTTCCGCTTTCGGGATCTACATATGCAGATTTTGCATGTTCTTCCTGCACTTGCATGGGTTTTCTCCGGGTCACTTCGGTTTCCTCCCACAGTCCAAAAACATGTACATTAGGTTGATTGGCCCATAGGAGTGTGTGTGATTGTTTGTCTATATGTGTAGCAGTGTGATGGACAGGCAACCTGTTCCAGTGACCCCAAATTAGAGAATAAGCAGGTTAGAAGATGAATGAATGAATGAATGAATGAATGAATGAATGAATGAAGTACTTAAAGGAAAAGTATCACTGAATTACATAACCCTGGCATCACATGTAACGCTTCATCCCATACACACGCACTGAATGTGGACGGGTTGTGTTTATACAGCGTCACTCATGCTTTTTCATTGGTCAGACTACAAAGGGGAAAGTCGCAGTGTTTGGTTCCCTCGAGGGAACCGTACATATATGACCCAGAGACATTTTTGTTTGTTGCCTCATTGACTCTACATTCGTATCCTGTTTTTGAGATCCGTTGGAAAGTTCTGTTACGCTTTTCTTGGGAAAACAGGATATGATGCGACAGAAGCGGACACATTATCTTTAGACAGACTTTTTCTTCTTCCTGTCTGTCTTTCTTTACTACGCTATAAAGCTGTGGCTGGTGTGGTGAAATAATTAGAATAGCTAAATATGACAAAGATAAGCTATAACTTCTCTATAAATGGCTTTGACCTACATCCTCTGAACTGGAAATGTAATTTAAAACCATATGAAACCATCCTGTGTGGCGCGGTGGCGTAGTGGATAGCATAGTCACCTCATGACAAGAAGGTCCCAGGTTCGATTCCCGGGCTGAGGATCTTTCTGTGCAAAGTTTGCATGTTCTCCCCGGTCTTGCATGGGGTTACTCTGGTTTCCTTCCACAGTCCAAAAACATGTACATTAGACTAATTGGTGATTCTAAATTTCCCATGGGAGTGAGTGTGTTTGTTCATCTATGTGTGACCCTGTGCTGGATTGGCAACCCGTCCAGGGTGAAACCCTGCCTTTTGCCCATTGTGCGCTGGGATAGGCTCCAGCTGAGATTTGTATTACATTACTTATCCAAAGCGACTTACAGTTGATCTCTTTTGCACAACTGAGCAATTGGAGGTTATGGGTCTTGCTCAAGGGCCCACAGGTTACTTGGAAATTGAACCCTAGTCTTTTTGGTACAAGTCCAACACCTTAATCATTAAAGTACAACTTCCACAGACTCTTGGGACCTCAAACTAGGGAATAAGCAGGTTGGAAGATGAATGAATGAATGAATGAATGAATGAATGAATGAATGAATGGTGGGTTAAGGTTTTGTGGTTAATGTGCCTAGTGGTTAAGGTGTTGGAGTAATACCAGAAAGAGCAGGGTTCGAGTCCCATTTCCACCAAGCAACCACTGTGGGCTCTTGAGCAAGGCTCTTAACCAAAATTGCTCAGTTGTAAAAAAAGAGACCAAATGTAACTCGCTCTGAATAAGAGCATCTGCCAAATGCTGTAACTGTAACTGAATGAATGAATGAATGAATGAATGAACGAACGAATGACGAATGAATGAATGAATGAATGAATGAATGAATGAATGAATGAATGAAACAATATAAAACTACATTATTTCTTTTTATGGTAAAACACTTGAAAGCTCTGGAAACATTTTGTTTTTCATACAAAAATACAAACTAATTATAGCAACCAATATATGTGTTTAGCTCTCAGGCATTTCTACAGAACAGGAAGTACAAAGCTCATGCAAATGCCTTTAACCTCTGTGTTGGGGTTACAAACACTGACATTCTGTTGTTGAAAAAAAAAACCCCACCCTGGTTTATTCTTCATGAACAATAGACAGTGTTGAACCTCACTGTCATTTAAAAGGCCAGCAGGCTGTGCTTAGAAGAACAGACCGGAAAATGGAACCAATGCATTCAGAGATAACAGCCAATCGGCTCACACTCTTTCTACAGACCACAGAGAACATTTGTCATTAGTACATATATTTCTTGATCAAATTTTATCTCTAACTACACAGCTCATTCATTCATTCATTCATTCATTCATTCATTCATTCATTCAGTCATTCATTCAGTCATTCATTTATCTTGTATCCTGCTTATTCCCTAATTCTGGATCACAGGGATCTGCTGGAGCCTATCCCATCGCACATATAGCAAGAGGCAGAGATACACTCTGGACAAGTCACCAGTCCATCGCAGGGTCACACACAGACACACACTCAGTCCTATGGGCAATCCCTAATTCACTTAATGTACATGTTTATGGACTTTGGGAGGAAACCGGGGTACCCAGAAAAAAAAATTGCAAACATGCAAACTCCATGCAGAAAGATCCTTCACAAATGAATCAAACCTGGGACCTTGTTGTGCCGAAAATATAGTAAAAATATAGACTTTCATCTGGAAAAATAAATAGGATCAAGGGTTCGATTCCTAGACAGGTGCTTTTCTGTGTGAAGTGGTAGCCTAGTGATTAAGGTGTTGGACTAATACCAGAAAGACCGGGGTTTGATTCCCACCTCAACCAAGCAACCACTGTGGACCCTTGAGCAAGGCCCTTAACCCACAATTGCTCAATTGTAAAAAAGAGACCAAATGTAAATCGCTCTGGATAAGAGTGTCTGCCAAACTGTAACTGTATGTTTGCATATTTTTTCCAGGCTGGCATGGGTTTTCTCCTGGTACTCTGGTTTCACCCTTTCAGAGAGCTGGGATTGGCTCAGAACCCCCGGGATAAGCAGGTTTCGAAGATGAATGAATGCAGTAAGTCTCTTTTCTTGCTGGTCTGGAACAGGAAATAACGCAAGCCGCCGTATTATTCTGAAAATTTTGTTTACGATCATTTTAAATGTATTTATATGATTTTTTACATTTACATCTCCTGTCTGGGAATCGAACCCGGTTCAACAGTGCCCTTCTGTAGCCTTTTATTAAGAGGTTTGATCTTTCATAATGTCTTTGATGTTCTGTGGGCAATTTAGAATCACCAAACGACCTAATGTACATATGTTTGGACTGTAGGAGGAAACCGGAGTACCCAGAGAAAACCCACAAAGCCAGCATGGGGAAAACATGTAAATTCTGCACAGAAAGATCCCTGAGAATCGAACTTAGGTCCTTCTTGTTGTGAGGTGACCGTGCAAACTTCAACATCTGATTTACTGGAAGTCACAAAATATAACCTCCTACTCAATACTTACAAAGTGTAAACATTTCAACTAATTATGTTTGCACATCAGCACAGGGTAAATAGGTCAATACCCTTTGATGTTGTGGAACTCGGTGCAGATCTTTGTATGCACTTGGCTGTGTGTGACAACAACATACCTACAATTCATATTCAAGTGGTTGCAACATGAGTAGTGCTTTCAGTTGCAGCTTTCATCAGATAACACACACTGTGCTGACCTCACTGCTGGAATATTTTGTATGCAGGTTCGAGCAAGGAAAGACACCGCAAACAGTAACACACTAAGTCAGTGAACAGACCAGTCATTTTTGGAATTTTGGTCAATGTACATTGGTTTATGTTCACCAAACTCATGTGCTTTCAAACATCTTCTTCCAGATGGATTCCCATTGTTACTATTGGATGAAACTTCAGTCTTCTAGTAAAACCTTCCAGTCCAATGTTGTGTTTGAATGTGAGAATCTCTTCATTCAGCTCCAACAGTATTA
>JAOTRA010113751.1:0-10359 GCA_026260255.1 Pseudolaguvia tuberculata
GTGAAAGAGGCAGATGTAGCGGACAGGGTAGGGTGGAGAAGAATGATCCGATGTGGCGACCCCTAACGGGAGCAGCCGAAAGGAGAAGAGGGACAGACACTAAGGCAGCACTGACTTGTGCAACCCTAATGGCTGGGATTCCGCCTAATTAACATGTTTTTGGGCAGGGGGAGAAAACCCATGCAAGCGCAGGGAGAACATGCAAATTCCGCACAGAAGGATCCCGACCGGGAATTGAACCCGGACTTCTTGTTGTGAGGCGACCGTGCTAACCACTACGCCAACGCGCCGCCTAAACTATCCACTAAATGGCATTTAATATGCCACTTAAATCATGACATTCTTGCAGAACAAAAAGAAAAACATGGCAATAAAAGAATAAAATGTAAAACACATCTTTTACAAAATGTAATAAGTTGAAAGTTTATCCAAAAACACAGTCCGGACACAAACCTTTAGACATGCAAGTGCTTTACAGCCACAAACACGAGTCTCAATGCTTTCATCCTCCAGCAGCTCCAGACAACTTACAAGTGCCTGAAACACACACGCGCACACACAGAAATACAGCATAACACTTAATCTAAACCTCATCAAAGTTAAAAAATGAACATGTTGGTGTAGCTGCCAATAAATAGGCTCTCACTTTAAAATGCTTTTCTTTAAAACTAGCTGGGTGCTGGAACAAAAAACAGACTAAGTTATATTAGTGTTTTATTGAACAAGTAAATACAGAAAAAAATACTTGGGTGTCAGTCTATTGGTTTCCCAGAGATCTTTTTCTGTTTTATGATTGATTTATTTTTGTTCCATTTTCAATACTGAACTCCAATGATACGTTATTAACATTAACATTATTGTTAAATTAAATTTAAATAATAATATATTTTGATTATAATACTAAATATGGTTTTGCTGGCATACCCTCTCTCTGTGCTGTGGTTGCTCAGCCAGGCTGCGTAACAGGGAACTGGCACTGCTGCACACCTTCCCCCGTGGATCCCTGAGCAGTACACTGATAACGCGAAGGCTTTCGCGCTTCAAACTGCACTCGGGGGGCTTTTTCAGGGTCTTCAGCAGTACATCTTGATTACCAGACTGCAGACACAGCATCAGCCAGACTGCAGCCATTTGTGTGGGGAGATTAGAGGTAGAAAAAGCAAGTGAGGCGATAATGAGAGGGTGTGGCAAGCATCTGAATTCAAAGTAGCCAAATTGTTTTCAAATAGCCCCTTAGTTGCAGCCAAATGAGGTAAAAAACAAAGCAGTACATAAACAAGTTTCCAACTTTACTCAGACGATCATACTGGGGGAAAAACATGTACAACATACCTTCCTCAGCTAGCTCAGTGATGTGTGTCACCAGTTCACTGACACCCTCAGCCTCTAGGTAGCTCCAGAACTGGAAAACTGTAATTATCTCTTTTGCTGCACTTCCACATCGCCTGGGCAGCTTTTTCTCCAAAATCCTTTCCACTAGACATGTAAATACTAACAGAAACAGTTAAGTTTCAACCAAGTTCTGGTATTGTTTATCTGGTAAGATGTTTGACTATATAGTGTAAACACCCACAAGTGTTTCGTACTCCAACTATTGCCACAAATGCACACAGGTTAGGATTTTTTTGTTGTTGCATTTTCTAACATGGCATTATTTACTTACTGAAACTACAAGGCCCATTAAACAAAGACTTGAGTTCCAGTAAGACAAAGTGTTATGCTAAAATAACTCAAGTATCCTGGATACTGAATAAAGCCACAACCTTCTTCCAACAGCAGACCTTTGGCATGAACTGATATGAGTAAAATAAGTGGTGGCTTAGTAGTTAAGGTGTTCGACTGATACCAGAAAGACCGAGGTTTGATTCCCACCTTCGCCAAGCAACCACTGTGGGCCCTTGAGCGAGCCTCTCAGCCCTCGATTGCTCAGTTGTACAAAAAGAGATCAAATGTAAGTCGCTCTGTATAAGGGCGCCTGCCAAATGTTGTAACTGTAACTGGATACTGATTGCCTACTAATTTTGTACATCTGTAAGTCTTTAATTTTAAAGTCTATAATTTTAAACAATAAATAACAAAGAATAACAACAAAACATCAATAAAACATTTCAAAAAAGTTGAAAAATTGATTTGCATTTTAATAAGTGAAAAATATTCACCCCTTTGAACCAAATCAATGCTAAGTTCTTAGGGTGGCAAAATCCTTGTCAATCAAAGAGGTTAGGCATTTCTTGTTCGAATACATCTCAGGAGGGCACACACACACACACACACACACACACACACACACACACACACACACACACACACACACGTAATTCTTTTGACAGCACCAATCATAATGTTTGATAAGGGGGTGTTGTTGGGTTCATGCGAATACGGTTGGTGCCAAAGAGCTTGATTTTGGTCTCATCTAAACACAACACTTACCCAGTTCTCCTCTGAATCATTCAGATGGACATGTACATAAGATGTACGTGTACATTTCTTGACGAGGAAGAACTTGCGCTTTAGCTTCATGGCATAGTGTGTTACCATTTGTTTTCATTCTGTGTTCTACTGACACCGGAAATCATGTTCTTCTTACTGATCATTTAGGTTTGTGGGCAAACATACAAAATTAGCATGGATAATTTATCCTCTTACATTCAATTATATTATCATTCATTAATTGATTAATCTTCCAACCCGCTTATTCCCCAATTCAGGGTCACAGGGGTTTTGCTGGTGCCTATTCCAGTGCATATAGGGTGAGAGGCAGGGGTACATCCTGGACAGTTCGCCAGTCCATCGCAGGGCAACACAGACATACAACCATTCACTCCTATGGGCAATTTTTATTCACCAATCAACCTAATGTACAAGTTTTTGGTCGGTAGGAGGAAGCTGGAGTATCCAAAGGAAACCTACGCAATCGTGGGGAGAACATGCAAACTCTGCACCGAAAAGATCCCCAACCCGGGAAGCCAACCCAGGACCTCCTTGTTGTGAGGCAACAGTGGCGCCCATATTATATTATATTATCATTCATCTTTTTACCTGCGTATTCCCTAATTCAGGGTCACAGGGGCACACATAGGGCAAAAGGCAGGGGTACACCCTGGACAAGTTGCCAGTCCATCACAGGGCCACATATTGATAAACAACAACATGCACTCACTTATATTGGCAATTTAGAATAAACAATCAATCTAATGTACATGTTTTTGGACTGTGGGAGGAAAGCAGAGTAACTAGAAAACATGCAAACTCCACAAAGAAAGGCCGCATGCCTGAGAATCTCATCCAGGACCTTCTTGCTATTAGGCAACCGTGCTAAACACTACCCCACTGTGCCGCCCTATATGATATATCATATGATATAAATCATACATTAACTTATTTACAGCAAAGCTGTTTTAATTTGGTAACTACTACATGCTTGTTGATTTATTATGCGCACTCTGAATATATAACTCCACTACACATACACACCTGTGTCTGAAAAGCTGGATCCTCTTTCTGGTATTTGTCCTGCATAATAGCTCTTCAGTGACTGAATAAAGTCCTCAGTGGAGATGTTCAACACACCACAGCCAGTCGTACAATGCTTCCATAACAGCACAGCCCCTTGGCACTGATCTAATTGTGGAACGACTGTTCTCAAACACACACACCCCACCCAGTGTGTCAGGATGAAGGTTTGAGCACAAATTGTAAATTCTATTGTATTTTCTAAAAGAACATATTTCTTTCTTACACCGCTATTAGACTAACCTTCCTCTGGTTGGTTGTCATCTCTCATTCTCTTCTGCACAGCTAGACAAATGAGCTTCATCACCCGAGCCTCCCGGAGCAGACGATCCAAAGCGTACATCTCCCCACAGCGCAGGGGTCCAAACGTACCCAGTCTCTGCAAGAACATTGCAAATCGCTCGTCAACAGCAACTCAATGTCGGCGGCAACAGTTTTGTTGGGAGATGCATGGGAGTTTGTTGGATAAGGTTTGTACACAAATGTTTGGCTACATATTGTAACTAATCTTAAAATCCCTTTTCAATTTTGGGCAAAAAACAAAACTCTCTGCAAGAGTAGCTGAAACAAATTGGTATGTTGCTGTGAAGGGCCTAAGTTCCTAATATAAACCTTTATTTAAAATATTCTTTAGGGCCGACATGTATACAGAAATACTGATATCACTAAATTGTGCTCAAGAAAAAGCTTTAGTCATTGACTCACCAGCAGTTGGGTGGAGCAGTTCTGTAGATGGATGAGAATAGTCTGATCCAGAGCTTTATGGCCTGTGCTGAGTGGAACAGAGGAAAAGTCCCAACACCCTTCATCCAATACCACACTGTTACCTAGAACTGGCTGAGGCCTGTGTTTACCCATGCATATAAAACAAATATTTAAGAGAATTATACTAATAATCAAAAATGTTGAAGACAATAACAGCAGAAAACTATTTGGCATGCAAGGTATGGCGCTTGAACTTAACTAACAATTGGGGGAACTGCTGGATGAGTTAATGTGGAAGAGAAGTTTCTGAAAAGATCCTTAAATTTTTTTTAGTTATTACATATAAGGTAAAACATTTTTAATTTTGATTATTGTAGTCCACAGGTCAAAATCATAAAAAGTTGCACCTCAATGCAATAAAATACTTAAAATCCAATACAAGAAGGTGTGAGAGCCTCACAAGGAACAGACTGAACCTGGAGTCAGTACATTGAAAGCCACCACACAGGAAATTGGGCTGCATTCTCAATGTCAAGCCACTACTGTACCAGAGACAATGTTAAAACCATCCAACCTAGGCTAAGAAGAAGGACAACTTCCACTTTCTTCATAAAAGAAAAATTTTGCATTTCATTTTAAAATCTAAAGAAAATGAGGAAGAAAATCCAGGGTCTGGTATCAAAGTAACCTGGAATTTTATAAGTGATTGCTCCATCTCATAACTTTTAAGTGCACAAATTCTTAACTGTATATTGAGTGCAAAACCTAACATACTTAAAACTACTTAGAAATGTAATCTTTATTATGAATTTTTTTGTCTAATTGTCTAATATTTTAATACTGGGATTTTGGTTTTCTTCTCCTTTTCGGCTGCTCCCGTTAGGGGTCACCACAGTGGATTACTCTTCTTCCCTCACCACATCCATAAACCTCCTCTTTTCCTCCTGCCCAGCTCGTCTATCATCAACATTCTTCTACCAATAAACCGCATGCACCTCCTCTGCACATGTCCAAACTATCTCAACCTAGCCTCCCTCACCTTGTTTCCAAAACATCCTACGTGTCATCCCTCTAATAAACTCAGTTCTAATCCAGTCCATCCTAGTCACTCCCACTAAAAATCTTCACCACTCAATTGCCTCCCCTCTTATTCACACACATGTACTCTGGAGAGAAGGAGAATGAAAGTCAGTAGGAGTAAGACAGTGAATACCTCCACCTCTCCAGATTCTTCTCAACCTGCTCCATACTCTCACCACAAATCACTATATCATCTGCAAACATCATTGTCCATGGGAGACTCCTGTCTGACCTCATCTGTCAACCTGTCCCTCACCACTGCAACAAAAAAGGGCTCAGAGCCGATCCTTGATTCAATCCTACCTTCCTACCTTGTAAAAGCCAAACTAAACAATAAAAAGTTAAATATTACAGTTAATGTGTAATAAATCTAACATGTATAAAGTTTCTAGGTTTGTGTTAGTGTGGTAAGGTAAATATTTTCTTCATATTAAAATATTCTGTGATGCGCCTGAAAATAGATTTTTTTTAAACCTGTTATAGAAATGAATATATGATTGTTCCTATATATTAGCAGGTATAAATGTCATAGATTACTATTACTATTTGAAAATCATTTGCCATGTAGTTTTGACTGAGGGCAGCTTTTTTAAACTAATATGAAGGATTTCATTTTATTTCATTCTAAGAAAGATAGACATTTGTTTTTATTGTGAAGGCCCAAAAAGAACAAATAACAAGCCAAGCTTTTTCTTACCACTAGATGGCAATATTTCTATACCTTAAAAGCATTACGTCATCTGAAGATTAAAAAAAATTGCATCGTTATTCATAAACAAATACAGAAAATGTTAGCACTGCTTACCTTTCTGTGTCACTCTGTATCTCACCGTCTTCTTCCTCGTCGTCCAAATCTGAAGTGTTAAGAAAACTGAAGCTCTCAAGAGCATTTTCTACAGTCAAGCTCACACTGGAGGCTCGGCTTCGACTTTTGCCCTACACACACACACACACACACACACACACACACACACACACACACACACACACACACAATCTTGTTTACTTGTTCAGCTAGTAGTTTATTGTTTAAACCGAACAAACATGGCTACATTCTTGCCCAGGCAAAATATGTCCACAATTAGATTTACAAGTCATGAATTTCTATCAGTGAACCACCCTGACAACACACAAAAACACATCTTCATACCATTATGGGTTAAGTGCAGGAAGGGTGGCAACCCCGGTCCTTAGAGAGACAGGAGTTTAAATCTACTTTCACATCCTTCGTTATCATTCTACTTTGTATCACTGGCATTGGTCAACACAGATGGCAGCAGATACTAATATCAGAGAAACACTACAAATCTAATTTAAGACCAAAGTGGAAATGCACACACATTTTTTTGTCACATACACTTGCTTTGATATAAACAGACAGTTCAGAACTAACACCATATATTATGTGTTAGCATTACAAAGAATATTATCTATAATGGACCAGCATGAAGAACCTTATAAGCTGTATATTTATTAACCATTATTTTCCAAACTAGCCCCGGCTTAGAAGATGCTATAATACGGACTGAACCAGGAATAATCTTGAAGTTTAGAGAAAGAAGAGAGAGAGAACAGGGTTTCCGCAAAGTGCGATTGAGCGATGGCTGCGTTTTTGCCTCCTGGGGCAAACAGATCTCCGCGCCCCATGGGGCAAAAACGCAGCAGTCATTCAATCGTGAGGAAACCCTGTTCTTCAAGATTAGTCCTGATTCAGTCCGGAGATCTCCTCATCCCTCATTCGACTTTTTCCTTTGTTACACAAGCAAAAAGTTGAGATACGAGGTAGAGGCGCCGCTGCTAGATGACAGAGTCCCTATGTAGAGTAAATGCTGGAATATGTTTATGTGGTCAAATAAAAACTAATTTAATAAAAAAATAATAAATAAAAAAAACACTTGAAGCAGTAATTAAGTATAGGGATACATAGTGTACAGTAGTGATAGCAAAAAAACAGTGATAGCAAAAATCCTCTGTCTGTCTCCTCTACCATCTCTTGTCTTAGTTAGCGCAAGTTGTCTCATTTCTATAGAAGGTACACTGTATAAAACCTTATTAAATATTTTAATTATCTTTCTATACAATATGTGTTATTTAGAAATGTATTTTCCTTATGAAACTATGAAAAAAATGTATTTGTCATTTTAAGTATTTTTAATCGGGAAAATTGATTTGATGTGGAGCAAATTGAATTACAAGCTTGGCCATGGAACGAATTAAATTCATAGGTCGAGGTACCACTGTAGTACTGGAATTTAGTACAGCGCTTACTCACAGTAACAGTCTCGTCCAGCAGACGGAGCTCTTGTTCCAGCCCCTGCAGCTCAGGAAACTGCCCCCTGTAGTCATCGAGAGAGGAAAGAAGAGCACAGAGGGCCTTATACAGGCCGTTGTCTTTTGCTTGAGTATTCAGCAATTTTTCTTCATCAGCCGGACAAAAAGCTGCATCATTCTCAGGCACCTTTGCTTGTACAGACACAACGTGCATCTTGGGCAGAGTCTCTTTTAAAGAACTAGGGTAACGAGTATTGCTTTGCTGCACTGCTGTCTCAGTATCAACAGAGGGGCAAGTCAAGTCTTCATCAATATTGGTGTAAGAATCTGCCTGTAGATGTGATGTAGGCTCATTATATATAGCAGCAGTAGCAGAGCTCTCCTGTGCTGCAGGATTTCTAGTGTCCAGCCTAGAGGATGACAGTGTAACAAGCTCAACAGTGCACGGGTAAGCTTGTGCCTCAAAAATAACTGTGCATGGCTCAGCCTTCAGGGGCATGCCTACGACTACACCGGATTCTAATGATTTCTCAGCAGATCTATCAGTCAAGGCTCCATCTACACTGCTTTCACTAATATGGCTCAGAGAGCGTGAGTAACAGGAATGACTATAAGGCACAGCTGGTGTCTCAGCAGACTCCACTGTGACCACAATTGGAGGTAACTGTAGTTTTTCCTCTTGTTTCTCCTCCTCCTCTTCTTCTTCATCCTCTTCTTTCTGATTGGCCAGTCGGGTGGGTGTAGAGCTGGATGATTGGCGGGGGGTGAACGAGATGTCAATGGCAGGAGCAGAAGTCTGCACTTCGGGTTGCACCAGATTCTTGTGGGCATGTCGAAGACCCTGAGAGAGCTGAGGACTCGAGGAATCATCAGAGGATTCAGAGGAGTTTGACCATGCTGTACCATTCTCCAGCTCCTCTTGCCGTCTCAACATGTTCTATACACAGAGGGAGAAACAAATGATGGAGAAAAGTGGTCTTTTGAACTTTGAACTTCTGTCTCATGCATCTACATTGTGAAGTATTTTCCTGTCTTGAGAATGGAATGGGGAAACCGGTTTACCAAAACCTTCCTTGAATTAAAGTCTAGAGCCTTTATTATTTCTTGTTATAAATGAAATATTTTAACGGGGACAAGCCCGGATAAATGGGGAGGGTTGCGTTAGGAAGGGCATCCAGCGTAAAACTGTGCCAAATCAAATATGCGGATCACAAATCAGAATCTCATACCGGATCGGTCGCGGCACGGGTTAACAACGATCGCCACATGTACTGTTAGGGTACCGGTGGAAATTGGGCTACTGTTGGCCAAAGGAGGAGAAGGAGAGGAGGAAGACGTCTACAGAGACTGCAGGCGAATGAGAAGTGTAGGAGAGTGAAGGTTAGGGTGGGTTCTTTAAATGTTGGTACTATGACTGGTAAGGGAAGAGAGTTAGCTGACATGATGGAGCGTAGAAAGGTGGATGTGTTGTGTGTTCAGGAGACCAGGTGGAAATTGAGTAAGGCCAAGAACATTGTTGGTGGATTTAAACTGTTTTGTCATGGTGAGGATGGAAAGAGAAATGGTATAGGTTTAATCCTGAAGAAGGAGTACATTGAGAGTGTGGTGGAGGTGAAGAGAGTGTCTGATAGGGTGATGAAAGTGAGGCTGGAAGTTGAGGGTGTGATGATAAATATCAGTGCTTATGCTCTACAAGTAGGTTGTGAGATGGAGGAAAAGGAAAGATTCTGGAGTGAGTTAGATTAAGTGGTGGAGAGTGTAGCTAGACATGAAAGATTGGTGATAGGAGTGGGGAGGAGTGATGGGTGGGATTGGCTTTAAAGAGAGGAATGTGGAAGGGCAGATGGTGGTACATTTTGCTAAAAGGATGGAGATGGCAGTGGGTAACAGGTGGACTATATTTTGTGCAGGAGAGGTAACCTGAAAGAGATTGGGGACTGTAAGGTGGTGGTGGCAGGGGATAGTGTAGCTAAACAGCATCGGATGGTTGTCTGCAGGATGGCTTTGGATGTTAGGAAGAAGAGGATGAGATGGTGGAAGCTGAAGGAGGAATACTGTAGTGTGATATTCAGGGAGGAGGTCAGTCAGAGGCTCGGTTGTGGTGAAGAGTTGTTGAATTATTAGGCAACGACTGCAGAAGTGATAAGGGAGACACACCATGAAGTTATGGGAAACAGTAGTGGAAGCCAGGCTGAGGGAAGAGGTGCCCATCTGTGAGCAACAGTATGGTTTCATGCCAAGGAAGAGTACCACAGATGAAATACTTGCTTTGAGGATGTTGATGGAGAAGTATAGAGAAGGCCAGAAGGAGTTGCATTGTGTGTTTGTGGATTTGGAGAAAGCGTACGACAGGGTTCCGAGAGAGGAGTTGTGGTATTGTATGAGGAAGTCAGGTGTAGCAGAAAAGTATGTGAGGGTGGTGCAAAACATGTATAAGGATAGTGTGACAGCAGTGAAGTGTTCGGTAGGAATGTCGGACTGGTTCAAGGTGAAGGTGGGATTGCATCAACGATCGGCTCTGAGCCCTTTTTGTTTGCAGTGTTGATGGATAGGTTGACGGATGAGGTCAGACAGGAGTCTCCATGGATGATGTTTGCGGATGATATTGTAATTTATGGTGAGGATAAGGAGCAGGTTGAGAAGAATTTGGAAAGGTGGAGGTATGCGCTGGAGAGAAGCGGAATGAAAGTCAGCAGGAGTAAGACTGAGTACATGTGTGAATGAAAGGGAAGGCAATGGAGTGGTGAGGTTGCAGGGAGAAGTGGTAGTGAAGGTGGAAGAGTTTAAGTA
>JAOTRA010113762.1:0-10359 GCA_026260255.1 Pseudolaguvia tuberculata
ACACACACACACACACACACACACACACACACACACACACACACACACACACACACACACACACACATACACATTTTCTTTCTTTCTGCGCAGAGTTTGCATGTTCTCATTACTATTGTGTGTTTTCTCTGTGAGCTTGGATAGGCTCCAGCAGACCCAGAATTAGAAACATATTTTTCTTCTAGAAAAACGTCCGTTAACACAGAAAGAATATTTATTAACTATTAAAGAATTTGATTGATTGATTGATTGATTGATTGATTGATTGATTGATTGACAGGTTTCTGTTTCTGTCTATATCCTACACGTCATCTTTCTTTTTCTCAGGTGGGCGGTCTGCGTCTGTCACTCCTCTATTCATCTCAAGGCCTTTGTGTGTGTGTGCGCGTGCGTGCGTGCGCGCGCGTCTGCGTGTATATACACACGCACGCGCACGGGAGCAGCAGTGGTCTCGCTCTCGGAGCAGCTGTGTTCTTTTCTCCTTTACGTCACAGATGGTCGGCGTGTGTCAGTGGCACGCGCTCGGTTAATTGGTCGGTTGCGGGTTCAGTAAATTCGCAGCGCCGCGTGCGTTTGTTAAGCTCGTTTAGCGGCATTTGCTGAGCTGCATTAATTGAGCGTCACAAGACACGCGCGCGCGCGCACCAGACACAGTTTACTTCGGAACACGGCGCTCGTGTCGCTTTAATTTGTAGCGAAACGAAACTTCCGCGTCCGGCGGGTTTTTTTCTTGACTGGGAAAAGTGCGCATGAAAAGTGCGTGTTTAGTTTGGCACAGGTTTGCGGTGCGGAGAACATGTCCGGTGAGGAGGTGCTGATCCCGGATGACGGAGCTTTCCGGAAGTTTAAACAGGAGTGTGTGCTGGACGACGGCTGGAGCCAAACTTACAACAAGTCTGGCATCACCGTCCTGATCCAGATACTACAGGAGGAGAGATCACTGCACAAAATCAAGGTGAGCATCCATCACTGTTTGATCTACACACCCCACACTGTCTGATCTACATCTCTGCACCGCCACTGTCTGATGTACACCACCACTGTCTGATCTTCACCTCTTCTGTCTGACCCACCTTCAACTGTCTAACCTCCACTCAACTGTATAAACTACAACCAATGGTGTAATCTACACCCAACTATCTAATTCACCCACTGTCTAACCCACATTTATAACCTCTATTTACCTGTCTATCTTACATTTCTCTGTCTAACCTGCAGCTACCTTAACCTACCTGTCTAACCTGCAGTGAACCTACCTGAACTAATGTCCCACCTGAACTGTGTCTCTCAACCATTTTCATGGTTCTCCACAGGGTTCTTCGAAGAACTTTACAGGGATGAGGTTGAATTTTTAAAACGGTGAACTTCAGGTTTCATCCTCTCCTGGGAGTTAAGTCTAAACTGCTGATGTGTTTGGCTGCTGATAGTGACATGAGCTGTATTTGGAAACGGCGTTTGATTTATGCACACTGTTGACTTTACCTCGGCGTCCGTGTTTAACCAGCAGCTCACGTCCGGGTCTCAGAGTGACTGGTTCTATTTCCCCAGAGATGATGTGATTGGTGTTTGCGTAAGGTGCAGATCGGCCGGCGGGCTGCTTCAAGTCTCACTGTTGGCCTTGCTCGCTTTTTATTCCAGTGTAAACAGTGTTTAGCGGCAGTGCGGGGACATGAAGCTTCATGTCATACAGGAGGCTAGCATGTGCTAATCGGAACTGTAACCATAGATTAGCCGCATTTTTAGACAGATTAGCCATAGCAATACTCTGGTGTGAGCTTTTAATCTCTGTGTGAAGTTTACAGAAAATAAAACCATGATCAAACCTGACCGGTTTCCACCAAATATTCCATCCAACCAAAGGAAGTCATCCTTCCAGAAACAAAGCACTGGTTCACACATACACAGGAGCGGCACGGTAGTGTACGGGTTAGCACGGTCACTTTACAGCAAGAAAGTCTTGAGTTCAATTACTTTGCAAGTGTGAGTTTGCATGTTCACCCTGCACCTTGCGTGGATTTCCTCTGGGTTTCCTCCAACAGTCCAAAAACAAGGTTGACTGTGTGGCCCTGCAAAGGATTGGCAACCTGTCCAGGGTGTACTCTACCTACCTGCATTGGAATAGACTCCAGCAGACCCTTGTGACCCCGAATTAGGATGTAAGCAGGTTAGCGGACTGAGATGAAAGAATAAATCTTGATGACATTTACACTACAGATCTTGACACAGAATTTTGTTACTATATCCTTTTTTCAATAACTCTATTACATATTTGAACTGAGCCATATCCGAGACAAACCAGTGTTGGCGTACCGACCAGAAAAAGAAAAACGGTGCCAAAATCAATAAGCGAAATATACCAAATGATTATTCAGTATTTCACTTCTACATTCCTTTCAAAACAACCTCCAATATAGGTGGAAGAAAAAAAACAGGAAAGTCCATGTGACAGCCTGAGCAAATGAAGCATTGAAAATATATATATATATATCTCCTTTTATTGGATAGTACATTAATTTACAAATGTTATCCATGTTATTTTATGACCTTCATTAATTCTAACCTCTAGTATGGACACATGTTTAAACAACCTTCCTCCCTACCTGTAGTTGGCGCTGTCACATACGGCCGACGTCTCCAAGTTGACTTGTATTTTTAGCGATTCTTCTAACATTTTTTTTGGAGTATGTATTGTATTGCAGTATATCGTGATTGCATCGTATTATTGTATCGTTGGACCCTTGCTTTACTGACGTACTCTATATCCTGTCTCTTGTATAAATAAGCATGAATTTTATTAGTTAAGTCTTGATAAAGTTTAGCCAGCCAGCTCCACAAATATTACCCCTGCAAACAACCCCCACACACACGATGGAGCGGTACTCTACAGAAAAATAATAAATCCTCCAGTTTCAAGCAATATCTTGAAGGGGAATCGGTATATAAATGGAGTATACCACCGCTAGGGAACACCAGAAAGACCTGGGTTCAAACCCCCCTACTCCTAACGAAGACCAACACCACCCGTCTTTCACTGTTGGGTCATTGAGCAAGATCCTTAAACCTTCCTGGTCCAGGGGCACGGTATCATAACCTGACCCTGCGCTTAGACCCCCCAGCAACTTTCCAGTCGGGGGGACATACGAAGAAAAACGTTGGTGTAAAAATGTGAAAACTTATTTCACATTTTATTTAACGGCATTTCTAAGGATATGCTGTATAATAATAATGTATGTGTCCAATTGCTGCAGGTGTGAGTGACACCTGGATGCTGTCACAGTGATGAGATCTCTTCAGGTGTGTTCCTGATCTCACACCAAAAACTTGATCTAACAGGAAGTGAAGTGATATCTAAGCCAAACCCAGAATAATAATCTGTTGTTATTATGGACTAGAGTCTGCAGGTTTCTCAAGGAAAAACACCACACACTTGTTCAGATTAAGTTTCACATTAAAACTAGGAGATTTGAAACCTCCACATTGTTAAACAGTTGGTAAAAAATCTTGTATGTAATCTTGTCCTCCTTTTTATCTTTCTTTAATTCTCTGTATTTCGCTCTCTTTCTGACTCTCTCAATTCTCTCACTCGCTCTCTCTCTCGGTGTGGGGGGCAGGGAGGAATCCTTACCAGGCTTCCCCATGCCTACACACTGTCACGATGGAGCACACACGCACACATACTGTGTTTCTCTCTTCTCATCCTCCCACTTGTGGGTTTGTCTTTTCACTCAGAAATCGCACTCAGTATATCCACTTTTTTCTGTGATGGAGAATGTGTGGGACAGTAAGTGTGTGCATGTGCGTGCGTGCGTGTGTGTGGGAGCAGAACTGGCAATGTTTGAAAAGGGGGGGGGGTAAAGCAGCAGAGTGAGGAGGTGCAGAACAGGTAAAGGAAATTGGTCAAAAACCGTCTCAACCTAGCCTCCCTAAAATTGTCCCCAAAACATCCTACATGTGCCGTCCCTCTAATAAACTCATTTCTAATCCTGTCCATCCTTGTCATACCTAACGAAAATCTCAACATCTTCACCTGTCACCACCTTGTCTCTACTGTCTCTAAACTGTACAACACTGCAGGTCTCACTACAGTCCTATAAACTTTCCCTTTCATTCTTGCAGAAACTCGTCTATCACAAATCACTCCTACCACTCTTCTCCACCAGCTCCACCCTGCCTGGACTCTTCACTTCTCTAACACACTCTCTATTACTTTGCACTGTTGACCCCAGGTACTTAAACTCCTTCATCTTCACTATCTCTTCTCCCTGCAACCTCACCACTCCACTGCCTTCCCTCTCATTCACACACATGTACTCTCTTACTCCTACAAACTTTCATTCTCTTCTCTCCAGCGTGTACCTCTACCTCCAGATTTTTTACAACAGTCATTGCCTTTACAGAATAAATGATAAACTTGATAGTTTGTCCCTGATGAGCGCAGAGGGTCGATGGTGGCAAGGAAAAACTGCCTAGAGTGGGATTATGGAAAAACCTTGAGAGGGTTTGGGCTGAAACCGAAATGATCAGTGTGAGCGTGTGTGTTTTAAATAACAGTTCTGGATTGGCTAGAAATGGGGTCGACATCTGAAGTTATCGTGGGAATGTGTTGACCACGTCGATTTACGAGGGGGGTGGAGAGAAAACGGTTATATATTCTCTCTCTCTCTCTCTCTCTCTCTTATATTTATATTTATTTATATATATATATATATATATAATATATATTAGTGAAGTTGTAAGTTCAGTGCAGGAAAGAACTCTGGCAAAACTAACTAGCACAGCCTAACGAAAAAGAGAACCAGAGGGAGGCACAGACATGAGAGATCCCTGATTTGTAAGGCAACCAGACCACCACTGAAAACAACTAAGTGATCAGTGAGAGTGTTGGGGACAGCATCCAATCAGATCACCATAATACTCAATATTTATGAGTCCCCCCCCATCTGCTCCTTTATCTAAAGAGAACTAGCACTGAAATGCCTTCCTAAATAAATGGGTCTTTAATCTAGACTTAAATATTGAGACTGTGCCTGATTCTCGGACATAAACTGGTAGACTATTCTATAACTTTGGGGCATTATATGAAAACGCTCTGCCCCCTGCTGTAACTTTATTTACATTTAGTACTGATGGACAGCTGGACTGGCGATCTGTCCAGGGTGTACCCCTGTCTCTCGCCCTATGTGCGCTGGGATAGGCACAGCAGACCCCCGTGACCCCGGATTCGAGAATAAGCGTGTAAGAAGATGAATGAATAGACAGCCACACGCTTTGAACGAAGTGGTTGTGGCGGAACATCACCGGGGTGCAGTATCTCAGTACTCGCTTTTTTGGATAAAAGTAATATTTTAAAATCTCTACAGAATCTCACTGGGAACAAATGCAGCGTGGATAAGAACAGGGGTGATGTGTTCGCAAGTCCTAGTAAGGACTTTCGCTGCTGCTTTTCTGAATAAACTGAAGTTTATTTATAAGCTTTACTGAACATCCAGATGATTTCCAATATCATCCACAAAAACCTTTGTCCATGGAAACTCCTGTCAGACCTCATCTGTCAACCTGTACACCACCACTGTAAACAAAAAAGGATTCTGAGCCGATCCTTGATGCAATCCCACCTTCACCTTGAACCAGTCCGACATTCATACCGCACGTCTCACTGCTGTCACACTGCCCTCATACATGTCCTGCACCACCCTCACATACTTATCTGCTACAACTGACTTCCTCATACAATACCACAACTCTTCTCTCAGAACGCTGTCGTACCATTTCTTCCGATCCACACACACAACCCACCACACTCTTTCTGACCTTTTCTATACACTAACTCTCTCTCCATTAACATCCTCAAAGCAAAGTTTGCATCTGTAGTACTCTTCCTTGTGATGAAACCATACTGTTGCTCACAGATGGGCACCTCTACCCTCAGCCTAGCTTTCACTACTTTTTCCCATAACTTCATGGTGTCTCTGATTGACTTTATTCCCCTATAGTTATGATGTAGCGTAGAAAGGTGGATGTGTTGTGTGTTCAGCGCCGTAATCAAATCCGGGACCTTCTTGTTGTGAAGTGACTTTGACTCTCTCTGTCTCTCTCTCTGTCTGTGTCTCTCCCTGTCTGCTTCTTAGTGTCGAATGGTGTGTAAGGATGTTTCAGCTGAAGTTATGTATGATGTGCTTCATGACATTGATTATCGGAAGAAATGGGATTCAAATGTGATTGAGACATTTGACATCGGGAAGCTGACAGTGAACGCAGACGTGGGCTACTATTCCTGTAAACTTTTTCTTTATCTACTTAAGAATTCTTTTCATCCTCCAGTCCAACTGTAGTTTATTATTATTATTATTATTATTATTATTATTATTTTTTGGATGATTATTTAAGGGAAGTGCCCCAAACCTCTGAAGAATCGGGATGTGATCACTCTCCGCTCTTGGCTGCATTTAGGGAACGATTACATCATCATGAACTATTCAGTGAAACACCCTGTAAGTGACATGAGGTCTAAGTCAAGCTTAATTTCATCCTGTCTAGTCTCCTTTTTATTGATGTGTGTGTGTGTGTGTGGGGGGGGTTTGTATCAATCAGAAATTCCCCCCGAAGAAGGACATGGTGCGGGCCGTCTCCATCCAGACAGGTTACTTCATCCAGAGCACTGGTCCTAATAGCTGTACCCTAACGTACCTGGCACAGGTCGACCCTAGAGGTAAAGCGCTAACAGCTAGCGCTGCTGCGTCTGTGGTTGAGGATGACTGACTTGAAGGATAATGTCGTGTTGATGTTTGATTAAGATAATAGGGTGGGGTAATTTGGATGCTTGAGAAAGTTGAGTAGGGTCATGTGGATGATTGATAAGAGATACGGGGCGGGGTTAATGTGAATGATTGAGAGTTTAGGGGTAGGGTAATGTGGGTGATTGAGATAAGTGGGTGGGGATAATAAAGATGGTTGATTGATAGATAAGTGGGTGGGGATAATAAAGATGGTTGATTGATAGATAAGGGGTGGGGTTAATGTGGATGATTATTTGAGAGTTTAGGAGTCGGTGGGTGATTGATTGAGATAAGTGGGTGGGGTTAATGTGGATGATTGAGACAGATGGAGTGGGGTAATATGTATGGCTGATTGAGCATTGAGGTGTTGGGTCTTCTGAATGACTGAGAAAGGCTGGGCTTAATGTGGATGATTGAGAGATAAGGGGCGGTTTTACGGGGGGGGGGGGTGATTGTTTGAGAGATAAGGGGCGGGGTTACTGGTGATTGAGGAATAAGGGGTGGGGTTAATGTGGATGACTGATTGGGAGATAAGGGGTAGGGTTAATGTGGATGATCGAGAGATAAGGGGCGGTTTTACGTGGGTTATTGATTGAGAAATAAGGGGCGAGGTTAATGTGGATGATTGAGAGATAAGGGGTTAATGTGGATTATTGATTTAAGAAATAAGGGGCGGGGTTAATGTGGATGATTGATTGAGAGATAAGGGGCAGGGTTACTGGGAATTGATTGAGGGGTGGAGTTACTGGGGATGAGTGACACATAAGGGTTGGGCTTACTGTGGATGATCGCGAGATATCTTGGATGATTGAGAGATCATATCAAAGTTCTGATGTTATTGAAACATTATAATCACTAAGTATTCTTTTCTTCGCTGTCTGTCTGTCTCTCAAGGTTCTCTTCCTAAGTGGGTAGTAAATAAGTCTTCTCATCTACTGGCTCCTAAAGTGAGTAGTATTGCCTGTCTTGTATCTCTTTGTGTATGTGTCTGAGTTGGTGTTCGATTGGTTGTGTTTGGGATTTCATGTGTCTGTGTTTAATCCTACTTAAAGGATATTATTTTGTCTGCTATTTCTTTTCACCCCTCTCTTTACCCTTGCCCCCCTGCAGGCGATGAAGCGTATTGCGCGAGCGTGTGTGAAGTACAGCGCATGGAAGCAGAAACACAGTCCAGACCTGAAACCTTGGCTTTACCCGGAGCAGAGTCGCCTGAGCACCATGGCACTGTCGGAGCTTTCCCTGCAGCACGCTGACTCACTGGAGAACATCGACGAGAGCACACTGAGCGAGAGCAAGGAGGATCGAACCGAACACAGCGATGAGGACTGAGACACACACGCACGTAGAGATAGTCAGCTCTGTCGGTTTTACTCTGTTACAGTAGGGCAACGTTTAATGCAGATAAAAACATCTTTATGCAAATGAGTTTGTCTGTCTGTGGAAATATTATCCAATTGGAAACCTCTAAATGTTAATCAGTTAAACTTGAATTGAAGTCAAACAGTAATAGTAACATATTTCTGTTTCTCACACACACACACACACACACACACACCTATACACACAAACATACACTGCCAAATTCTTGTCCTTTCTCAGGAGAAAAGTGTTTCCCATGATTCTTTAGTTGGATTAGTTTTTTTTTTTTCCTTTTTAGTGATGTGCTACATACACACACACACACACACACAGAACTGCTCTTTTGTAACAGTGCCATTAAAGCAAATAAATAGGTTTTTCCCCAACTCTGTGTGTGAGAAATTTAAAGTGTCTGGATTCAGGATTATTTTGGTTGGAAATCTAAAGGTCGGTGTGTGTGTTAAACACGTCCCCACGCAATTTTCTATCTCTGTGTTACATCACCACTCCAGTGTCTTTAATGTAGCTTGTTGTCATGGCAACCCTCTGGCCTTTCTATGAGCAGTGCAGAACGGAGAGATTTAGCATATGATGAGAGAAGTGCGTGTTTTCATGCAGAACACTATCATGGGAATGTTTCATGGTAAATCATACACCTGCACGTGTGTATACATGTGTTTTGCACCACCAGAATTATTAATATTAGATTTTTGTATTAGTTTACAGGCAGCGTGGTGGTGTAGGAGTTAGAACAGTCACTTCACAACAAGAAAGTCTCTGGTTCGATTTCTGTGCTAGGGGTTTCTGTGCTGAGTTTGCATGGGTTTTTTCCTAGTACTCCGTTTTCTTCCCATAGTCCAATAAAATGCACATTACATTGATTGTAAATTGTCCATATGAGTGAGTGAGTGTCTGGTTGTTCTTATATGTGTGGCCCTGTGATGAACAGGTTCCAGCAAACCCCCATGAGCGCAAATTAGGGAATAAACAGGTTTGAAAATGAATGAATTGGATGACTTCCAATTAACAAGGCCACCAATTGCTCAGTCGCTCTGGATAAGGCCAAATGCTGCAAATGTAAATAATTGGTGAAATTAGGGAATAAGCGGGTAAGAAAATGAATGAATGAATCATAATTACTGAAACGGCTAAATAATGCGCTGTTCCTTTGTCTCCAGCTAGTGGTCATCTATTGGAACTACAATAGACTGATCCTGTAATATATCTGATATACAGTATAATCTCCCAGCGGTTAACATACAGTTAAAGAAGTAAAGACTGATTCAGACCAAATTTTTGTTATAGGTATATTAATATGCACTTAATTAACTAAATAAAAAACGAAATAAATAATAAAGGCATTAGAACAAACAGTTACCCTATAACATTATCAATGAAAGTAAACAAACCGGTTTTTTCCGCGGCCGCCGGTTTCATTCCGTTCTAATTAAAAGGCATGAAAACCCAGAGCGGCCCCTTGTTTTGGAGTCCGGAGATCACGTGATCTGAGTTACTGCGGAAGTTTTCCTTTTATGTTTTTTTGCCCGTTTTACTCCTGTAATGCCCCCCCCCAGAGTTCAGAAAATAATAAAGACAACAATACAGACAAACAGAGAGAGAGAGAGAGAGAGAGTGAGTGATAGTGTGTGTGTGTGAGTGAGAGAGAGAGAGAGAGAGCGAGAGAGAGAGACAGACAGACAGATAGATACTGTGTGTGTGTGTGTGTGTGTGTGAGAGAGAGAGAGAGAGAGAGAGAGAGAGAGAGACACAGAGACACAGAGACAGACAGACAGAGACAGAGTGTGTGCTTAATGGTTATAGGAACAGGCGCGCTCTCGTGTGTGTGTGTGTGTGTGTGTTTGTTTGTGTTGTAATTGGGTCAGTTGGAATCCGGAAACTGTTCATCGGGAGTGTGTGAATCGGTAAGTACTTTCTCCAGATTAGTTTTTCTCTGTAATGGTCGGGAGTTTAACATTGCGCACTTCCAATCCGGGGACGTGTGTGTGTCAGATTAATTTGATAACTTCACAGTCTCACATTACATCAAATATTTTGTTATGTAGAATGTAACTGAACCAGTTTCTGCGTTTTAGTGGGTGGACTGTACACACACACACACACACACACACATACAAATGTTTGTTTTTTAACATTGTTTATTCTGTTGAACAGAGAGAGAGAGAGAGAGAAAGAGAGAGAGAGAGAGAGAGAGAGAGACAAACAC
>JAOTRA010113790.1:0-10357 GCA_026260255.1 Pseudolaguvia tuberculata
CACACACACACACACACACACACACACACACACACACACACACACACACACACACACACACACACATGCACACAGACCTACCCACACACATAAAACCTGGTTTATTGAACATCTTCTGAATAGTGACATAAAAGGTTTTTCTTTTAAGCGTTATTCAATTAAGCTCTGTTTATTGGGACAGGAGGATCAAACATGCTAGAGTTAATGGGTTTTTTTCACCAGACACCTATTGTTGCTTTAAATGTTGCATCATTACTACAAAATCTTCAACTGAGTCATTTAACACAACCAACAAAGTGTGAAATTAAATTGGCAAATTTAAAATAAAATAAGATTCTGTTTTTTGCACCAATTAATAAACTATATAACTGGGAGATCTGAAGTTCTACAGTTATAATGGCATACGTGTCTACAGAAATATAGGACAAGGGAGAGTTTTGTACGCGTGATGTGCTTGTAAAAAGGTTGGAAATTATCATGTGTCAAATTCCCACACTAAAAGAAAGCTTGCTAATAAGAAGTGACAGGTCTCAGTCAGAATGTCTCACATCCGTTGAGCTGAGTAAGTGATGCCTTTTTTTTTGTGATTTACTTCATATGTCAACCTGTTCTTCCTCCCCTGTTTACTGCAAGAAGCCTTATCAGGATTCTGGCTGCCAACCTCATATGGCTTATGTCGAAGGAAATGTGATGAAACCAGCAGGGGTTTTCCTGACCGTCACCTGGCACAATCTTTATAGTTTGTAATCAGGCTTGAAATTCCTGGTCCAAAGGGAACAAACCTATTTTAAGGGGGTAGATAATAGATAAATTTTCCTGACTATTGTATTCTGTGAGTTTGATACAGAGGCCTGAGTGCAAGCCGCCCACCTCGCTGAGACTGCTATTTTCATGCATTTTCACCTGCGGGAATTGTAGGCTGTCACGCTTGTGCTAAATGGCTCATTTGCTGAAGATTTTTCCTGCATTGTGTTGTTGACAGAATAATTGTTATCTCAGAGAGGGAGGCAAAGAGCTCTTATTTACATACAGGTGTGTTTCAAGGCTGGAAGAACTTTGAATTACATACTTGATAGTTTGGCCCACCAGATAAAACTAACCATTTCCTCAATGAACCTTTGCTGTTACTGTTTACTCATCATTATTTCAGATTTTTAAAAGCAATTTATTTATAAGCCATCTTACAACAGAAACGTTGAGCTACAATATGATTTGCCAGCAAGTTGGGCTGTAGCTATTAGTAAGTCTTACAAGGTAATAACCTACATGTATACAGCTTTGCATTATTGTTAAGCTATGATCAAATAACTAAAATAAGAAAAATGGGCTCTAGGTTTAGAAAATAAATATTGATTAATGATAATGTTTACCGTAGAGCTTCATATTCTATGGTTTTATAACGGAACTTGGATTGCTGTCTGTTTAGAGCTGCCTGTTGCTTGTTTCCTGGGGACAATAGGTAAGGTACCCAGCTGTTGATCCGTAGACCAGTAAGACCTGTGTTCAAGCCTCCTTACAGGGAAGACCTGGGCTGAAGTCCGCCACTGTTGTGTCCTTGGGCAAGGCCCTTAACCCTTCCTGCTCTAGGGGAGCTGTACAATAGCTGACCCTGCGCTCTGAGCCCCAACTTACTAAGATGGGATATGCAAAGAAAAACATTTCACTATATGGTTTTTTTGAGTGAGCAAGCTTAAGCTTATGATTCTCTCTCCCTCTACAGCTTTCACTCTTCAGTTTGGTTGACTTATGATTGAACATCTTTGGCTGTCTGATGCAGCAGTTAAATTACTGCTTCATTCACATCGGCTTATGTGTGCAAATTGTGTTTTTCTGACAGCAGTAAAAAAAAGACAAAAAAAAAACCAGAATCAGCTGCAGGTAGAGGATGAGCTCAGTCTTGGGCTCTCTAACGATAAACCAAGTGTCATACTACTTTGTAAAAAATGAACAAGCTCACTAATTTGCAGTAGTTGGTTAGTGAAAGACAATCTTACATATTACATGTCTTTTTTGATTCACTTGTAGAAGTGTATGGTAGTAATAACCTTTTCTTTACAAGAAAATAGAATAGAATAAATATGATACAATGCCCTGACTGACAAGGAAAGTATTTGATCACAGAGTACCATTTGAGATGGTATATTTTATGGGTCCTGGTCTCTTCATTTGCTGAGTAAATTGGTCATTGTTTCCAGGTAAATGAAACCCAAAGTTGGCTAGTTCTGTCAACATAAATTGTTGTATCAAAAACAGAAGTTTAAGTAAATGGTAATACTAACTAATAAGGAATCTGAAAGCTATACGTGGCTTGTGGAATTAGTGGCAAGCCCAATGAGATGCAACAGCAGAAGCTGCAACAAGACTGTAACAGAAGAAGCATCAAAACCTGTGATGTAATGTCTTTTGGGGTTAGCATAATTTGTATGAGCTTAGGAGTTAATTTCTTACTGTAGCCCCATGTCTATAGGCAACAACTCTGTGCAAGGCCAGTGTGGCTTGTTTTGTTTTTTCTTAAACTGCATTACCCTGCATTATACTTCAATGCCTTGCTTGTGAGAAGAGTTCATGAAGCTGATTATTTCTGAACAAAACGTTCATTGTAGATTAGCCAAATACAGTGAGCACTGCGGTAAGAAGCCTTTGTGTCAATGAAAGTGTGTGCTGATTTGTTTTTGGCTCCTTAGACAAACATATGTGCTTTAAATTGGATGTTGGCAGCTACAGGAATCCAGTACAGGGAGCATAGTGATAGGGTGATGTAAGACAACTTAAAAAGCCTAAAAATATGTGTGCATCTGCATTCTGAATATGTTGTACAGGTTGAATATCTCTTGGGGCAGACCTACCAGAAGCAAGTTGCAGTAGCCTATTTTGAAGACTATATCGGCCTAGGTTTTACTGTTATCCAAGAGAATAAGGATGTTGGATCATTGACAGTGATTGTTTATGTTTACACCAATGCAGTAAGATCTAAGAGTTTTCCAGGGAGATAACTGACTGGGAAATCAATCATCTGGAATGAACTGTAGTTTGTTTTTGTTGTGATTACATTTCAGCTGATGAAATGTCTGCAAGTCATTCTAGGAATTGAGTGTTTACATGGGTGTTTGAAGACAAGTAAGAGGAAAAGTGTACTAACTTGAAGACAGGGGTTCAATTCCCACCATGACCTAACCTCCACCTCTGAGCAAAATCCTTAACCCCACAATTGCTCAGCTCTATAACAGGAAACAGTGTAAGTCGCTTTAAATAAAAGTGTCTGCCAAATGCTATAAATGTAAATGATAAGGAAAAGTGGATTGGTGAGAGAGAGTTGTGTGTCATGGACTTAGTCACTCAAGAAAATTTTGCTTAGCCAAGTCTATACATTCTATCTTATCTTTATTTCTTTATTTTACAGCTATATAAGTAGACAGCTACTGAACACAAAACCATAAAGGAATTTCATTCATTCATTCATCTTCTAACCCAATTGTTCCCTAATTTGGGGCCACAGCCTTTGATAGCTGGCTATCAAAGGGCCACACATAGACAAACTACCAAACACACTCATTGCTTTGGGCAATTTAGAATTGTCAGTTAACCTAATGTACATGTCTTTGGACTGTGGGGGGAAACAGGAGTACCCGGACAAAACCCACACAAACACAGGGATGCAAAGACCCATTGCCCGGGAATCGAACCCAGGAACTTCTTTCTGCGACCGTGCTATGCCACTGCACCGGTCATAAAGGAAATTATGAAATTATTTAATAATGTTAAGGGAAATGGTACCATACAAATATAGATTTGACTAATTTTAAATTATCAACACATTTTTAGAACAATGTTTTAATAAACCAAACTAAAATGATCTATATAAAAATCCTTTGTGTCCATGCAGCTAAATTCTCCTTTGTATTGACAAGTTGTGCATTTTTATATGGATAGATAGGCAGGTACAACATTAGATATCACATAAGCAGTCTTACCTTTTCAGCTGAAAATTAGTGCTTATACCTCTGGTTTGTAAAAGCTTGTTACCTTTAAAGTTGTTAGAACTGCCATTCTGACGTCTGCCTTTTTGACTACTGTAGTATGTCTGAATCTCATTCATAGTAACCAGTTAGTGTAGATGGCCTTGCAATACAATAGCAAAACGTCTGTGTCTGTCAGACAGTAACCAGCAAAAGCCCTGGTGTATAGTACTTGGGAGGGAAGTCATCAAATTGAATGATATCTACCAATTAACGCTGATGAAGGACTCTCCTGATTAAGTTGAGAATTACAGGACAGCCAGAAGCGCTTTTGTAAAAGCAGTTGTAGAAGTAAAAATATTAAGCATAGAAAAAGTTGGCCATGAAAAATGCTTATAGACATATTTTGGCAATAAATAATTTGGCCAATCAAAAGTGTAAGACAAGCACTGTCTAAGCAAATATTAGGCAGTGTAAAACAATACTAGAGATATTAATGATTTATAGGTAGAATATATTTTTTCTTAAAGAACTTTAATATTATTTGATATAAATAGAATTGCCTGATATTTATGCTTTTTTAGAATTTAAAAAGGCTATATTATACTGTATATGGCAACCAAATTTATATCTGGTCAAGATTTCATAGATGGTTGATGTTATTTTTAATAAACTTTGTACCAAAGATCCAATTATAAATATTCTTTAGCTTCTTTAGCCTTCTTTACCTTGAGGAATTAAAATTATAAAGGAACAAGCATAGGTCCAGCTGCATCAAATTAATAGAGCTAATGTATTATTCCATAGTTATACCGATCTTTTTGCATGCAAATATGACTCTTAATGTAATTTTCATTTATACGAGTCCAATTCATCTTTTCAGACAAATCATTTGCCTTGGTTCTAGGAAAAAAATAGCTATTGTTAATTATACCACAATGGCTCTATCATAGCTGATCACTAACCAATTGATTTGTTACTGTGATTTTGGAAGTTAATGAAGCATGAATATTATACGGACCCGTTGCTTAAATTCATTCGTGTATTATTTGTTTTAATAACAGATGTACATACAGACAACAACTCTTACCATCTCAGTCAGTCTGAGTGCGTCTGTGTCTCTGGGACTACTTTACATGCCGAAAGTCTATGTAGTACTCTTTCATCCAGAGCAAAATGTGGCTAAGCGCAGCACTCGTAGTTTGAAGGCTGTAGTCACTGCTGCCACCATGACCAACAAATTCAACCCCAAGGCCAACGTCAGACCCAATGGAGAAGCCAAAACTGAGCTTTGTGAAAACCTGGAAACTCAAGGTAAGAAACTATCTTTCTATATTAGTGTGCCTTTGTGGGGAAGGCACACTCCCCTTAATGGGGAAGGGGTAGCTTAGTGGTTAAAATGTTGGACTAATACCAGAAAGATTGGGGTTCAATTCCCAGCTACACCAAGCAACTACTGTGGTTCCTTGAGCAAGGCCATTAACCACCAAATGCCCAGTTGTAAAAACAAGAGATCAAATGTAAGTGACTCTGGATAAGAGTGTGTACCAAATGATGTGAATGCAAATGGAAACATAATGAAGTGGAGAGACCCTGATCCATTTTGCAGTGATACTTTAATAAAGACTATGCGAAGACAAAAACAGAATAGCGATCTATAATGTGAACAAGGAGACAGATATCCAGACTTTACAAATAAACAAAGCAATATCCCACAAACTTTTGAGAAAGCATCATATAAAGACATATAAACACAATAATCCGCTACATCATGTTCGCTGGCACTTTCTTAAATAATGCGTCATTACCCAGAAGAACGTAATTCAGGTAACGACGCATCAAAATGTGGGCGGGGAGTAGTCTGGATCCTGACATGTGCTGTTTAGCTCAGGGCTTCCCATAAGTCCAACCATATAACATGTTCATCAAGTCCATGTTGAATATTCACATTGTTTTTATTATATCATTCACATTACAGAAGAAATTTAAATTAAAAATGAGGTAAATATGCAGAGTTAAGTATACGTAGATCAGAGATGAAAATTTGAGTTGAATTGTATGTTATTTTCTCTCTCAGGGCCATACAGAAAGAGGCACATGAATCACGATTTTAACAAAATTAACTGCGGAAATATTTCAACTAATTGTCTGAGCAATACAAATTACACCATATTATTTGCCCAGACCCCTCAAATTATAGCCCTCAAGTCATCTTTTACTTGAACCATCATCATCTTCATTATATTCGTTATGATGAACATTGTCTTCATCAGAAACTACTTTGTCCTGTTAAAGTGTTTTCCAAGTAGTCTGTGGAAACGCTATTCATCTTTTGAATATTCTGTTTTTACCAAACATGCATACATTGGCATTCTTATTCATACCTAGCGGACAGCTAAAATAACAATAACAATGCAGAGAGTAAATGCATGAGATTTTGGGGTTTATTTTGACTTAATTAAATAATTATAATTATTTCAAAACAACAACAACATATATTAATTTTTTTCTTCCTATGAATCACTAAATGTGTTTTTGGGTGTTTGTTGGATTTTTTTTTTTTTACATTGCATTATATTTCTATGCGTATCTATAGAATAAACAGGTTTTGGACATCAGTATTATAATGATGTAAACGAGCAAAAATAAAACGAGATAATCAATGAAACCAAAGCACTTAAAATGCTTGAATATGCTGCAGTGTTCTTTGCATGCTTTTATGCAACTAGGTCACAGTAGCAATACTGGATGTATGCTTGCTAAAAATGTATATATTAGTATTATATTAGTATTGTAATATAATAATATAGTACTAATATATTATTATTATTATTTTCATTATTATTACTACAATACTAATATAATACTAATATATACATTGTTAGTATTGTAATAGTCGCTATATTAATCAGTCAGTACAATAGTTAAATCTATATAAATCTCTATATAAAAAATAAATATGGAGTCTTTCTGCAATAGTAGATAGTAGCCCATTGAGAAGATCTTCTTGCCTGTAAAGAGCATGATTGCGAGCCAGTTGCAGGGATGAGTTCAGACCAACATACGCCTTTGATTTATAGGAATTGCAATTTGTTTATGCTTGTACTTTTATTGGTAAATAAGAAAAGCTATTATTTACAAGCAACTGGAATTTTAATTTAAAACCACTGATTAAGCTCACTCTTTCTTTCTTTCTTTCTTTCTTTCTTTCTTTCTTTCTTTCTTTCTTTCTTTCTTTCTTTCCTTCTTTCATCCTTTCTTTCTTTCTTTCTTTCTTTCTTTCTTTCTTTCTTTCTTTCTTTCTTTCTTTCTTTCTTTCTTTCTTTTAGGACTTAGCTCTAGACAAACCTACATTAGCTACAGCAACCACGCAATGTAACAGAATGAAGATCACAACTGACAACCATCACATCATGATGAAAGGAAGGAAGGCCATCACAGTTGGCTACTCCTATGGTTTTTATAATGAACTAGAACTAGGAAAGGTTGTATTGAATAAGATCCTAAGAAGACAGCTTCGTGTGTCAGGATATGACTGTTAGCTATTCCACAGGATCTACTTAACTGTCTCCCAGTGGATCCCAAAGGATCTGCCCAACAGAGCACAAGTGGTACGTCGAAATCACTACTATGGACCTCAGTGAACAAATGAGTTTCTGTGCAAACCGCCTGGACAAGAACTTACAAATTGTTATGAACAGTGTTGCATGTGTTAACCAGAGAATGTAAAAGTAAACATGTATGCAATGCTTCTGTTTTAATTGGTATTTGAATAATTACATGTCTGTTGGTTAATGATCTGTCCTGACAGATTTTCACAGAATAATATATTGTGTTAAAGAAATCAGCCACACAAAATGTCCTTTGCTAAGTTTTTTTCAAGTCTTTCATTATTTTTTCAATAACCAGTTATAGCTTCTTTACAAAATGACAAGTCTTTTTCAAAAAGAAAATATTGACTTCTACAGATTTGGATCATATTTGAAGTCCATACAGAGGAGAAAATTATCTTAATGAATCATAAAAAGCCTATTAGTAAGCTGAGATGGTATTTTTATGGTATTTAAAAAAAATTACAACTTTGGGTAAATAACATTAATTGAATAAATGAGTATATCATATTTGAATTGTGGACCCATAATATTAACAAATATATTTTTTTAGTTAATCCAGAATTGAAATGAGTTTCCCTGGGCAAACCTGTAAACCAATGGATGTATGCTAATCTTTAAATTAGGAAAAAATCCTATAAAACAGTGTTAAAGGATAATCAATCATGCTTTTTTTCTACTGTATATTTTTTGCTACAATTTTTCTAATGTTGTTCCCCATTAAAAACAATAAAGTGTGCCAATTGATCATTTTGAAAACAAGGCTACAAACATTGTCAAAATGATTGACATTTTGAAATATATTATGATACTGTGATTTAATCTTTGTGTGTTTGTTGTTTGTGTGCAATAATGTGTTGAAACATTTGATTGTTCAATTGCAACTATGTATAAGTGTAAAATAAATAAAAAGCAAATAACCAAAGTTCCCGCATTTATTGGGTGAGTCTGCAATCATAATACAAAAGTATTTAGTTATGGATGTAACTGGAGTTTGCATGATTAGGTTGATTGGTGATTCTAAACTGTCCATAGGAGTGAATGTGTGTGTGAATGGTTATTTGTCTATGTGTTGCCCTGAGATGGACTGGCGACCCGTCCAGGGTGTACCCCTGCCTCTTGCCCTATGTGAGCTAGACACCAGCAGACCCCGTGACCCTGAATTAGAGAATAAGCGGGTAAGAAGATGAATGAATGTTTCTATTCTACAGTTATATTGGTAAAATAAACATCGTATGGTGACATTTTACATACGCTAGTATTTAGTTTTACCGTACTAACTACTCGTGGCATTAGATATCATAATTGAATAGGGCAGTGTTTAGATCTAAATAGACATTCACACCAACATTACCGTAAAGGGGAAACTTTCCTGTGTGCATACTGATGCTTAGATAAAAGAAGTCCGGCATCTGTATAGACATGAAACTGTGGTAGAGAAACCATTGGATAAATGATGGAGATTGGAAAAATGCTGTCTAGTTTAAATGTACCAATGGACCGGTACCAGAAAGACCAGGGTTCAATTCCCAACTCTGCCAAGCTATCACTGTGGGCCATTAAGCAAGGCCCTTAGCACCCAATTGCTCAGTTGTACAAAAAGTGATAAAATCTAAGTCGCTCTGGATAAGAGTGTCTACCAAATAATGTAAATGTAAATATTTTTTTATTTATTTATATAATTTAAAAAAAAATATATAATGTATTTAAAGACAGGTTATAAACCCTAAAGCCTACCTAGTATCAACAATGTATACTAATCCAGCTATTCCCCTATTATGTAATTGTACTGCAGTTTTTGTCTCTAGTAATGCCTGGAAAAAATACCATTTTAGCTATATTGTGCCTATTCTATTAGTCCCTGATGGAAAAATTATCATTTTTAGAATTGGGCAATGAACCAATGTTATCAATGAGATGCAAAATCTTCCATTTCAGGGCAAAGGCCAATGCACTGGAAGCTCTGTTTCGTAATTTTGCTTGAAATTACTTCTGATAGAGTAACACATGCATGGAAAAAATTATTCTGGGGTATTATGGGGTAAAAGTTTGGCTAAAAGTCAAGATGATGTATTGTGCCTGCTTCCGATACTCTCCACTCCAGCTTGTGATTAAAAAGACAGTGAACAAAGTTGAATTAAAATGAATATTAACAGTGAATAACTTTATAGTTGTTGTATGTACTATATTCTTTCTTACTATAAAGTCTTTTTTGTGCAAATCTTCATAAGAATTGCCCTTTACCTGGTTTCCTTTTGTAATCAAGAAAGTTTCACTGGCATTTTCGACATCTGTATGTCACCACTGGCAAAAGAACGTTATGGTATCTAAATCTAATCCACAGAGGAAAGGTAAAAACAAAGATTCAATTGCACCAAATTGCATTGCATATCAAAAACAACTGTAACTGATAAGTAATGTAAGAAAACTAAATCCAAATCCTATCTAATATATTCGTTTTTATTAATAGATATGGGCTGATGCAGAGGCGTTTCTGATAAATTGCGCATAGCAGTAGACAGATTACTATCGGTAATTATACATTGAGTGGACTTATATGTGGATAGATCATTGAGTGGAGTAGATCATTACAGAAGTTTCCTCTGTAATTTTGAACATTTCTGAAACTGCCAAAATGAACAGAAATTATACACCTATTAGTTTAAATGTTCTACATCAACAACAGAAAAATACTATTTACCTACTTTGCAGAAAAGGTTTTAAACTAAATTTCTAAGTAATGGTTTTTTTTTTTATGAAACTTTGCCAACTAACCAAAACTCCCCTGCT